>VWPU01018624.1:0-24198 GCA_013398955.1 Callaeas wilsoni | reverse complement strand
GCGGCGGCGGGGCGGCGCCGGGGCTCGGCGCGGCACCTCGGCGTCCCTCCCGCAGCCGGCCCCGGTGCGCCAAGCAATGCTCCGAGTCGGGGTGCTGCCGGCGTGTCGGAGAAACGGGGCAGCGGCGGGGACCGCGTAACGGGCTTCGGTCATGACATCAGGGCTGGAATTACACGGGAAAGCACGTGGGCAGCAGCGGGGCTATGCTGGAGCGAGAGCGACCTCCGTGCCAGGATGGTGTCAGACAAAGGGGTGCTGCCGAGGGACAGGGCTGTCAGCGGCAGCCTAAGGGCCTTTCCCCACCCGGGCTTGGTGACTCAAGCACGACACCCAACCTTGCACCGTCACCCTCCCGCAGTGGTCACTGCGTTAGCTGATCAATCATTGTCATCCGATAATGGGAGGTCGTAAAAAACCACATTACATGCGCCAGAAAGCTGCTATAGAAATGACTCCTCTGATTTAATTTGTATTAGGTTGTTGGGAGCTGTTTTGTTTTGGTAGGTTGTTTTTTGCAGAATTGTTTTGTGGGGTTTTGTTTTGGGGAAGGGGATTTTTTGTTTGTTTTTTCTTCCCTGTAGATCCTCCATCACAGCTTTTACAACATCCTTGATAGCTTAAACACTCCTTTGGAAAGGGGAAGCTGCACTGTCTTGTGTAGAGAACCTATGGAGTGGAACGGGTCACGCTGCTGTGGAGCAGACAGGCTGTAGACTCATCTGTCGGGTTAGTGAGTTGCCTCTGGCACCCTGGTCCTTCTGCTAGGGCCTGGTCACTCCCTGTCCCCAGGGCTGGCACACTTCCTGCCCTCCAGAGATGGCTCTGAAGCCTCTCTTTGCAAACTGTACTCCTACTATTTACATCCCCCACCTCAGCCCTACTCTCTGGTTCACGGTAACAAGATTTGAAATAGATTTTGTCGTCCAAGAAAATCAGTTGAAATCCCTGGAGAATTAGATGCCACTGCCAGCAAATTTCAATAAGAGAATGGGGAAAAAGGGCAAATACTGCCAAAAAAAAGTAGATTTACCACGTTCTATAAATTATTGAACCTACACTATTCATTAGGCAAAGACAAACAGGCTGTGTGATGCTGGTTCATGTTTTCTCCATTTCTCAAACTAGCAGTTCCAGATTTTGCAGTATCGTTGTGCAACAAAGGATCATTTTGGACACCCTGGCATTCAAAAGCCATAGTCATTTTCCTATTAAGCGGAGACCTCCATAGAAGGATCCCCTGACACAGTATTTTTTGTGTAGCTTCTCAGATGAGCTTCTTGGAAAAAAAGCTTTATTTTTTCAGCTGAACCTGCAAGTCTTATTTTGAATGAGGTTGAATAAAGTTAGAAAATTCATTAAGTAACACATTTTTTTCTTTTTGGTATTCAGATTCCAAGAGCTGGAGTGGAAAAAACATGAAGTGGGACTTTGGTGGGTGTCAGAGTAAGTTTTCATGTAAAATCCAAAGAAAGATTAAGTAAGAAGCCACATACATTATAGAACACATTTAAGATCAGATTATTAGAGCACAATGCCTCTCCCCCAATTAAAGTGCGAATGAGGCAATGTGCCAAAATCAATAGTACGGATATTATTTACCAGTAAATGGAGGGAAACAGCGGGGTGGGAGAGAGAGAAAAATAGGAAGCAGGGGGAGTGGAGAGGGAAGAGAATGACAGAGGGACCTCACTGTGATAGAAAGACATCACTACCCGTGGATCCAGACAGCGTTCTGTTACTCTTTTTCTGGTCTTCTCGACTGGGGGGTCCCGTGAAATGTAGAGTTCAATCGGTTAATACAGTCAGGTGTCCATGGGAACGCCCGAGCACCTCCCCTGCATGGGAGGGGATGTTTTACACTGCCTCTGGAGCACTGCATCCGTACCAACATTGCGGATCCTGTGCAGTCCTTTGGTGGAAGGCCTCAGGAATGAGTCTGGGGGTGCTCCGGGGGTCTTTGATGGCTTGTGATCCCTTCTAACAGGACAGCTGCCTCTGACATCAGCGCAGTTGAGCCAGTTCTGCCCCATCACAAGGGATGCATGCCCTCGAGCCTGCGTGTGGATGTGACCTGCCCCGAGGAGGGGGGACGGGAATGCCACAACTGGGCCAATCTGTGTGCGGGACAACAACTGGCATGATAAAAACACCATACTCTCTCTGGAGGGTCTGCTTCTTATCCGGCTCAAAGCTCAGCTTGTAGCCTCCGAGGGTGGGCGTTCATCCCCTTTGTCTCACGCAGAGCAGAGGCTTCCCCACCACATCCCCAGATCCTCTCCTCCTCCACCGCGGCTGCGGGGGGGAAGAGCGCAAACCTGGCCTCAGCAAATGAGTCTGTGGCCACGGCTCCCCTCGCCACACCCAGCCAGAGCTGATTTTCCTGCACAGCTACTGAGCTGGCTTTCCTTGTGGATACATTCTTCTACCCCAGCCTTGTTTACTTCTCCTTAGGCCTGAGATAATTGGACAATAGTACCACCTTTATCTTGTTTCAAGTTCCCATCAGGTGTCTTAACTCACAGTTCAGTTTCCCAGATTCGGGCAGAGTGGGCTTCATGCAGCTTCTTTAGAGACTTTGCCATAGTGGGCAAAGTCCTTTGATGATCTTAACAGTGTTTAACACAATTATGATTTTTAAGTCTCTTACAAACACTTAATAATACCAGGAATGTAGTCACTTATTTTTCCTCTAAAAGAAATAAGGGCAAGGAATAGAGGTGTCTTAAGGTCACCATTCAACAACACCATTTCAGACAAGAGGTCACTGAACATCTGTGACATGAAAGAAATTCCAGAAAACTCTCTTGTTAATTAGCTCACTTGTTTCTGAACAACTTATTCTTTAATATTCTCTAATGATCTTGATACCAAATTCTTAAGTGGCTATTCTACAGAGATTTTTTTTTTTTCACTAATTTGCCTATACTTAAACCAAAGAGAAACAAACGTGTAGAAAGGCCACTTAATATTTTTTTTTAAATAATACAGTCATGTTACATAGATGGTGGATGACAAAGTGCTGTGTATACACACAGGTACCCTCATCTTCTAAGGTCTTATTTATATAGAACTGTTTCTTAGATGACTGTAGTCATTTCTGTTTTTTAAATCAGGCAGCAGGGAAGTTTAGTAAACATGAAATGAAATGTTTGCTTACCAGCCCTATGCTGAGGATAAGCAGATCTATGGACATGGAAAATATTTACTTACAGAACCTTAAGAAAATACTTTCATTTTCTCCTGTAATAAGCAATATTGTTGTTTCATTGCTGTCATTTATTGTTAGGGGGTACGCATGTTTGGCCAAACGGTACCCTTAGGCAAGGCATAGGTAAAAGACAGGTTTTCAATAAAGATTTTTGTAAATTACACCTTGCCTTTTTTGCAAATTCATTGAATTATGAAAAACTAAGAGTGTAGTACTACTGTACTGCGAGAGTACAGTAGTAATAACCAGTGAACTGAAGTGCTTTCAAGAAAAAGCATGAAGTAGTGCACCAAAGAGCATTAAAGAGTGTGATAATAAACAAATTAGGCAGAGGGCGACCTTGCGAGGCAGTGGCAGGCACCAGCAGATGGAGACTGGACGTGCCCTAGAGTAGGGGAGTGCCCCAGGGCTGGAGAGCCGTCTCCGGGGATCAGAAAGCTCAGCTGCCATTAGGACCGGGATCGGGTCACCGGAACAACATCCCCTTTCTTTGACAGATACTGACCAACACAAAGTTATTTACTTTCCTTTTTGAGTCAGGGTTGAATTGCTTAGAATACTTCTGGATGAGCACTGTTGCACCTAAATAGCCTAAAATTACTTCTGTGAAGACAACACAGTTTCCTGATGATCCAAAATTACTCATGGGAGGCAAAACGAAAGCTGACTCTCAGCAGCTGTAGAAAGATCTGACAATAGTGAGCAAGAGGGCAATGAGATGGTGGCTGAAAGTCCATGTCAATAACTGGAAACCAATATAAATAGTAATGAAAATAACCCTAACTAAACTTACATAATAATGGGCTATAAATTAGCCTTTATTATTTGGAGTCATTGTGAGTAGTTTTCTGCAAACATTGGTTTGCTACTCAGCAGTAGTCCAAAAGGCAAACAGTAGAATTTGCTTCAAAAGCAGCAGAAAACAAAGCAGGAAGGCTCATTACAACCCTGTGTAAATCTCTTTGCACTTGAGTGTTGTGTACAGTTCCAGTTCCTTCATATGATAATGTGAAACTAGAAAATGCATGTATGCAGCTGAAAAAAAAAATGCAGAGGTATGGGAGTGCATCTGTGTCAGCAGATAATTTCTAGCTGAAGAGCAGACTGAGAAAAGATTGTCTTTTGATCTGTGAAATCCCCAATGATACATAGGAGGCTGACAGGAAGCAATCACGTGCTGGTTTTTATCACCCAAGACTTTGGGAAGACTCAGTAAATGATCAGGCAGTGGGTTTAAAACAACGACTGGGAAAAACTTTTTCGTACAGAGTGTTATTAAATCAGATGGCTTGCTTCTATACTACACTATGAAGCTGAAGAGAGGTTTTTAAACTGGGGTTACACAAATGAATGAAGGACAGCTGTAGGCACAACAATTTCCTTTGCCATTCCTGCTGAAAAGGTGCCTGCCCCCTGCCTGTTAAGAGCTGCCCAAGAAAGAACAGTCTATCTGCCCTGTTTTCCCTGACACCAGTTTCCAAGCACTGTAGGGACCAGGATATCAGATTAAACAGACCTTTACACAGTCCTGTACAGCCATTCAAATGGCTTACTCTTTTCTTTCTGCACAGTTAGGTGTGAGAAACCAGAGACAAGCAGCATCTCTATGTAGGAAAGCATACTCCTGCTTTTCCCCATCTTCCCTGGGAGTGAAATCTGACTTTCAGTTCTTGATCTTTCCATTTGGATGTTGTTCCATTCCCCTGAAGAGAATTTGGAAAAACTTTTTATCTTCTCAACATTTTGCTCTTCAGTTTCTGTAGTGATAGTCCATATGCACTGGTCTATTCATTTCAGCACCATTTTCTACTATCCTTTGTACAAGATTGGGGCAGTACACAGCAAGAGAAGCATAACAACATAAGATATACATAGAATATACCAAAAATACTTTCCATATTCATAGATCACCACAAAAAATAAAATCTAAACTATT
The DNA here is from genome assembly GCA_013398955.1 of Callaeas wilsoni. NCBI lineage: Eukaryota > Metazoa > Chordata > Aves > Passeriformes > Callaeidae > Callaeas > Callaeas wilsoni. The sequence goes on along the minus strand of VWPU01018624.1, from coordinate 19,054 downwards.
CTTGGACATCTCTGAAGGAAAAAGGAAAATTATGTCTTTTCATTGAAGAAACTGGAAAAGGAAGTGGAAAAGGAAGGAGAAACACCCAGAGATGATTTAAAACTGAAGTTACAGGTAAGTATCTTATACAGATAATCACAATTTACAAGGGTTCTATTTAGAATATCCCTATTAAATGAAAGAAACCAGAAACCTGAAAAGTAAATCTGAAATGCAGTTTGTCAGACCTCCAAGAATCTCTGAAGACAAACATGATAAATCAGCTGGAGTGGTTCAATCTCACATAAACAAACTCTATATGGTTGATAGTATAGTTAACTATATCCACTCAAAGATAAGGCAAAGTTTGTTTCATACTTGATTTTAGCAGTGAGTAGCAGTCCCACAGCCTCACTTTCAGCACAATGCACGGTTTCTTTACTGCATAGACTGCAAAACCAAAGCAATATAAACACTTTAAGCTATAAATTTTAAACAACAGAGAAAAAAAATCTCTGGTTGGAAGTGTTGTAACTACACTCCTTACAACTCTGCTGCCTATTACCAGCCCTCTACTTTCTACTCTAGACTCAGCTCTTTCAAGTGTCAGTATTTAAAGGACTTTTTCTTAGTAACTCCACTAGAATAGCTTTAAAAGGGTCACAGTGGTAGTTTCCTCTGCACTCTCTGAGAACTACCTAAATAATTTATTTTTCCAAAGCAACAGAGTTTATCCAGCTTCAAACAGGATAAAATTCCTAAAAACAGGTCTCCGGGATAAAATTCCAAGAATGCTGTTATATATGGCATTGAGGCCATTTTTGTATCCTTGGCCTTTAAACAGGCAAAGGGTAAAACTTAGTGATACCTGTTTATGGATAACCCATGTCTAAAATTCTGGCCATAATTTAAAGTAGCTTAGTTGGTATGTTGCCACGGAGAAGAAAGGCAGCAAATTTTAATGTCCCCCAGCATTATTATAAGAAGTGAATTCAGAATAGAAGTGAATTTTGTGGACTTGATTAAAATTTAAAAACATCTGTGGGTCAAAACATGCACTGCATGTTCTCACATGACATTGCCTTTGATTTTGTTTTGCTGATTAAACATAACTTCACTCCTGCTATCCTTAGATATAACAGACACATTAGAAAGGGGATTTAGTGTGCTCAGCATGAGGATAATCAGCATTCTGATACTTAAAATAACTTTCAGCCATCTTGAAATTTTATTTGTGAAGCTGCTTATAATTTCAAGTTTAGAAAATATTTCCAGCATATATTTGCATTTCTAATAGTTCTGACATCCACATACCTGAACATACTCTGTTAACATTGCCCTGTATCTTTTATAAAATGGCATCTGAAAAATTTACTCACTAGCACTTTCCAAAGACAGAACTTCGTCAGAAGAGCTGGAAGAGTTCCCAGTGAAACTTCTGTACTCCCAAGCTCAGGATTTGTAAACACTTTCTCTAAATATAGCGTAGGGTCTGATCAGCAGTTAACTCTTCAGTCTTAATAAAGTCCTGCAGATATTGTGTGTTAGATATTGCATGTTAACATTTGATTTGGATACCCCACACTTTGTGTTGGATGAAGCTCCACCTTCCCAAGCCTCAGAGTCTGCAGATTTTCAATAAAAATTCCTAATATAAGAACTAAGGTATGGGAGCAGGCAGACATATAGTGTTAAAGTAGATGAAATGAAAGTCTTATATCAATATTTAATTAATCTGACAGTGCCATGTGTAGCTCAAAACAACAGCCCCACCATCTACAAGACAAGTGGACTGTACAGCACTGAAGTGTTATTTTCAAGCTGTGATTTATGATGTTTACAAAGCACCAAGGCCATAAAGCCCATCATCCCTAGAGCAGCTCCCCTTTAAAGCTTCCTTTAAAGCATTTCTAACAGAGCAGAGCAAGCAGCTGGACTGAGATTTGCGTTCTGCACAGCTGCACACTTCTCTTTGCCTGGCACAGCGCTTTAGGCTCCACAGCTTCAGCTGCCACAGCTGTCCAAGGCATCTGGGACGTCCCGTTTTGAGTGTGACACAGCACCAGGCTGGCTGCAGGAGGCCTGATCCTGCCTGCAGCTCGAGCTTCTGGTGCTGTGCTTGTCCCTGCTAAAAGCAGAGGCTGCGAATGAGTGACCTGACATGAATTTGTGCTGCGAGTTTTCAGTGAACTCCAGACAGCTGCAGGGGGGTGAGCTGTGTCAGAGCAAGGAGTAGGTCCAGAACCACCACGGCAGAGGGAAGAATGAGAAATTACCCAAGATGAGTGAGCTCAACAGAAAGCACATGATTTGGAAAAAAAAACTCATACTGCTTTAAAAGTAATCCTGGTGCTGTAATACTCACTATGTGTATATGAAATATGCCCGGTGCACAACAATCATTGTATTTCAAAATTAAAGAGAAGTAAGACACAAAGAGTGACGTTACTACAGATTGATGTAAGGGCTTCTGTGGTTCATTTGTGATAGACATCCACCCCAGACTCCAAATCCCTACACACACCCCTAATCTTAAAGCATTTGGCTTCCAGAGCATCACAATGCCCTCCATCTTTTCTGTCTTAAGACCTGACTCATATGAATTATCCTGCTTTTCCCCCAATATCTAAGTTGGATTTCCCCAAAGAACTCCCCACACACCTTACCTCCTATTAGACAGTTACCTATTCTATTTCTTGAAATCTGAACTCTTTTATTTATAATCTTTCTTATTTTTCCTTTGTTTTGTCCCTATTTCCCCTGATTTTCTCCCTAATGCCTGCTCATTATTTTACTCCTAATCTTTTACAGAGAAATGGCAAGAATGCCAAGAAATGGTATAGAGAGGTGTTCTGTATGCAGTGTTTTCAGGTATCTCACACTAAGTTTTCATACTGAGCATGACAATTTCAGAACTATTTGGCTAATCCTGCATTTGCAAAAAAAGCCTCTGGAACAGCAAGAAAAAAATCAGAAAAAGACACATGAGGCTTGTGCAAGCAAAAATGGAACATTTGTATTTAAAAACTAAAAGGCTATAAAGAAATAAAGAGTTTAAAAATAATTCAGAGAAAATAGGCAAGTTAAACTATGGTTTGGTCTTCTCTCAATTACTTCTAAATCAATTACTTGAAATTATTTTAATTATGAACTTATATTAAAGTGTTTTAAATAATATGTTTGAAATTGATACGCCTATTGATAATTCTTTGGGAAAGAAAAAAAAAACAACCAAAAAATCACAACCTTTTGGTTAAGAGATTCTCTATATAGGTTGATTATTTCAAGAGCAGGTTAAGATTTTCAATAGTGTCAGCTTTGAGCTGCAGCCTCCATCTACACATCCAGAGCCCAGTGACCTCTGCTGGAACTGGGGGATTCCTGGCAGTGCTGTGGTGTCACCCTTTGTCCCTTCGCTATCACTGTAGGTGAACCTGGCGTTGTTACCCTCCCTCTTTCTTTGGTATTTTTTTCTTCATTTTAGAAAATTTACCACTATAACAACAGTTCTAGTCTGACATTCTGTGAAAAACTTGAACAGAATCTTTGATGAAGTTTTAAATGAATGTTTATCAAATAATTTAAGTTCAGGAAAGTGGCACAGTGAGAATATGATATGTTTTCCTGAATTGAAGCTGTGCACATAATCACATGCTGTTTTCACCTCCAACAGCTTCCCCTTCACATATGATTATTCCTTCTGTCTCTCACTTACTGCTTACAGTAATTGGAAGAGTGGAGGTGCCTGGAATTGCAGACGTTAGATGATCTCTCTGTGGACAGAGCAGAAGAAACATGACAGAGTGCCCTGGGTCAGAAAAAGGACCACAAACAGAAGAATGAGGAAGGATGCAAAGGAAATCCAATTGCACTGTGCAGTGCAAACCTGGGCTCTGCCCCCGTGTGAGCTTCTCTAGTAGAGGTTTGTGCCACCAAAGAAAGGTCTCAGGAGCCCCAGGGTGAGAGGAACTGCAATCACTGACTCACAGGTCATATTCAGGATGCACAGCCCTCTTGAGAATGGCCTTTTTTCACTTGATGATCAGAAATACCTCAATGTAGACATTCAGGCAACATAAATGAGTATCTTCCTGCAGTTACACAAACAAGGTTCCTCTGCCGACCAAGCTGTTATGACTCAATAAATAGATAAAATGATTCCTACTGGACATAATTTAGTGTGATTTGTGAAATCTCTATTATCTCATTTTCAAAGGTACGAAAGTCTTGTTCAACACCAACAGAAACTATGGCTGATGAACACAGCTGAAATCTAAGTCACTTATCGGTAAGCACGCTGAATTTACTCACCAACGTTAAAGCACTGATACTGCAAAACAACACACCAAAAACCTCATAGTTTTGGTCAATTCACTCACCAGCATCAAAAGGAATTATGAGTGACACAGGGTTTTTTCCAGTACAGGAACCTAATGCTCATTCTCACAGCAGACCGAGTTTTTACTTACCAATGAAAGGACCTAGAAAAGCAGCATGCCACTTATCAGTAGTGCTATGTAACAATTAAAACAGGGAGTGATGAACATCATATCCAATCAAAAATGTCCTGACACAAACTGTTACTTAGCCAAAGCATAGTACATGAATGTTTTCAGGAAATAAGCTGAGCTTTAAGGAGAGCAATAATGATTTTACTCTAAATATCTTCTAAAAAACTTTACCAGAATACTAAAAATTGACCCCATGCGAGTTACTTGATAGCCTGATTCAGCAGTGACTAAAAGAGAGACACCTGAAAACAAAACTCTACAAATAGTGTCTTGAAACCTTAGAAATGAAAATGGGAACATTTCTTTTCTTTGAGCTCCAGCCCAATTCTCTTCAGTTGCAGACCTGAGTGAACAAGCTGGCACAGGAGTTCCATGGCCCAAAGCAGGACTGCATATGGAGCACTGATCTTCCATGCCCAGGGGAGTGCAGTAGCCCATTATTCCCAGAGACATGTAGTAATAAAAACCAAGATTGAGAACAACTAGAAAATGGCACTGTTTTAATTTGTAACATCACTTCAAGCTGTACAGGGTATCTTTCAACACTCTGCATGTGTTGAATGCTCCCTCAAGCAGCTGTTAGCACCATTCCAACACGATTCTTCCTTCCCATCTTGGATGGCCAAACACCACCACCAGTTACTTAATCTTTGAGTGTTTACCCTCCTGGGGATGTTTATATTCCCTAAACACAGAGGCATCCACCCCACTAAACTGGGCATCTTGGCATAGGAGACTCATCAAGAGGCCGATTCTACCACACAAATGAGAAGCTGGGGTGTTTTTCAGCTGCCTACCCAGGGATTCTCAGCATTTCACCTGGTACTGTGCAGCTCCACCACACCATACAGGTTCAGACCCTCTGTATGAGCATGGTGTCTCTCCGTGTTCACAGAACAGGACTGATGCTTTCTGGAAATACTGGACTCACTGCACACACCAACCGTACAGTAAAGGCTGCAAAGGTGCTGCCTGGCAGTTCTGGAGTTTGGCATTTATGGCAACCCGGTCAGAATTATTTCCCCTGTGCAAATACAGAAAATCCCCAAATGCTACTTGAAATTTACCATGAAGAATGGGAAAAAAACCAAAACAAAAAACAAAACAAAACCAACCAAAGAAACAAACAGAAAACCCAACATACCAACCCAAACTGGGACTTTTTCAGGGGAACACAAGAGAAATGGCAATGCTCCTCACAAACAGCCTTCGGGTTGGAGTCAGAGATAGGATCCAATTCTCCAGGCTCAACCATAACCTGTTTTTTCACTAATTTCAAACAGCTATACCAAATTAAGCAGGAATTTTACAGCCTGGTTAACCAGACAGCCCTTACTAAATTATGTTCCCTGTGCTGAATGAAACAACTGCACTTGGGGAAAAGAGCTGCTGGGGAGTCATCAAGGACTGCTTTTTAACAGGTAGCAGTGGAATGGAGAGAAGGAAAAAGTTTCTTATGCAACCTTTACCCTGCAACTTGCTCCCATTTGACCATTCGAATTCTAATAATCTTTTTTTAAAAAAGAATTTATTTTTTTTTAAATACATGGTTTGTTACTTTGAATTTAAATTTCTGAACCAATTGATGAAGGGACCATATGGGAGACGCTGGGAAGCAGGAAGCATCCAAGGGCATACTTCTCCTCTAGAGTGCATACAACTAGAATTCCTCAATTTTATCTGTATATCTTATTTTAATAACCAAGATATTTCCAATTCAGTAAGTAGTATACAGGAATACACACATAAGTAATGGCATTTGAAAATTATCTGTGCACATACTTACTTGAACTATCTTCATTTACTCTCCATCAGGGCCAAAATTGTCTTCGTCCTGCTGAAAACTTGACTTGTCCAGCTCTTACTTGAACATATGCATTGAGAGCATCTGGAAAGGAAAAAAAAAAAACAAAAGAAACACCCCAACCCCTCAAAACTAACAAAAACAAACCCACAGCCCTAGACTCCACAGCTTCCCCACAGTTATAGCCAACAGACCTCAGCATAAGACAGGATAAATATAAGAAGTTTTGGTAGTCTGACAGAGTCAAATGTTCCTTTCACTAAACAGCATAATGAATACCAAAGCAACACAATATTTAAGAATGTACTTTGATTTTTTTGATTGCAGCTATCTTCTTAAATCTAGATTAATACTGTCATGTCTGCTAGCAGTTGTTAAAGGTACTTCGTTTTCTTTGAGTTTACTGCTGTACTTCACTTTTAAATGCAACCTGGATCATGAGAGATGTCTTCTATTTTAACAGAATCTGAATCATTATCAATTAACCAGTCAAGTCAGAAAATGCTGGCTGCTTTATTTCCTCCATCATTGTAATTTCCATCTTTTAGGAAGGATGCAGGTAAAAACAAGAGCTATTTCTGTAATACAAGGTTATATACTACTACAAGAACAACCACCAGTTTACAGTTTTTAACGCCTACATAATTTTCAAAACTGCATGTCTGCATATTCAGAAAGAAAAAGGATCATAGAGAGATCAACTAAGTAACAATTAACAAAAAAAAAAATAGTTGTCACTGAAAAAAGCTGTCACTGTCCACAGGAACCATGTCTAGTCACGTTTTCAGTCAGTCAGTCAGCTAGCTGAGGGTCATGTCATTACTTAGTTTCTGTAGAAAAAACACAAGTACAAAAATAGTATCAAAAAGCAACATACCTATTTTTATTTTAAAGTACATATTATAAAATATAATCATTACAACAGCATATAAATAAGGCTTTCAGTATCTTTAGAAGAATAATATTAAAGTTTTAGGCATCCTTCTCTAACTTTTAAAGAATAGTGTCTTTCTCTGAGCAGTGTGTAAAAGCATTTTTTCTGCAGTATACTGTTGATACAAAATACAGCTATTTTTTCAATGTATATCACAACTGTGATACAATTACTTTTTAAAAACATTTTTGAAGAGCCCTAAGTCATTAAAATATATACATATTAACATCATGATTTTAATAAAGGTTTAAAGTCAAAAAAAACAATGCAAATGAAATCAGTGACGCAGGACTTCTGGACTAGAATAACCAAAGACAATAATAATAAAGTATTTTATGACAGAATAAATGGTTTTTTCAATTTAGTCAGCAACTAAATAATTACTTAAAGCACCCAACATTTTTCAGCAGGGGAAAAATGCAATGAATCCATTTGCTGTGGGTTGAAGTCAATCAGCAATGACAATTTAAAAGCCACAGAACCGAGCTCCAGGTAGCTGTGTCTGGCATTTCTAACACAGAGCTAGTTAGAAGCTCTGCTTTCTAAGGACTATTTGAAAGCTTTATGAAAGATATTTGGGGTGGGTTTGGGTTCTTTGGTTTGTTTGTTTGTGGGGCTCTTGTTTAGTGGTTTGGGGGGTTTTTACCAAAGGTGAGGGCAGTATTTAAATAGAACTACTAGGTAGCAATGAAGAGATTAATTGGAATTCCACAATGCATTCTTCTGACAGATAGCAAATTCCTTCCTCCCTCTTCTATTTTTGAATGACACAATTTGCATAACTGGCACCAGACACTGCAGTGAGGTTTTCACAAAGTACCCACGGTAACGCGAAGCCCTGAGTGGAGAGCACAAGCTGGTCAACAGCAAGATTATTAAGATAGGTCTGCTTTTAGCAACTGCCTAGAAATAGACACCGTAGCTGTCTTCTCAAGCCTACACTGATTTAAAGTAAGATAGTTTGAAGTGATTATTTCAGCCATGAATACTTACTCAGCATAAAAGGGGATAACCTCACACCCCAAAAAACTTACATTAGAACTTAAAGTGGTTAAGAGAACCCTACTGGTCTGTATTTCCATCTTTTCTCTGCTACTTTTAACTACTCACCTAAACAACTGAATTTTCATTGACTTGTAGGAGAAGCAGAGCCTGTAAAGTTTATTAGGTGGATTAGTTTAGAATATTAATAGATATGTACTCAAATTTGCCCGATAAACAAAGTTTGTTGCAAGGTAACAGAAAGTTCTTATAGTCAGAAGTTTACATTGCAAAAGCATTAGGAGTAGCATACTGTTACCAGAAAACCTTTTTTAAGAAACAATTTTGTAAATTGTATTTTAAAAAAGATTATTTGCATAAGAAGGTGTTGGGGCAAAACTTCAAATGTGTTAAAAAAACAAATCTTTTACTTAATTATTCCATTGAATGACATTTATTTTCATATAGATTCTAGAATTTACAAGTCTTATAATGGATTTTAATCAGAGAACCTTGTATATGAACGACTATTTCAGAAATCCAGTCACTTTGTTAGAGATGAAAGGCAAGCAGTACAACAAGACTTGAGAAAGGCTTTTTTTATTAAGAGGCAATGATTTCCTTAAGGGAAAACTCACAGAAGTTTTAGCTAGAAAGATTGTTTCCTACAGCTAAAATTCAATACGAAAAAAGTTAGTATTCTCACATCTTAAAAAATCTCCACTACTATTTCAGAGGTAGAGAGAATTGCATCTCGTTTCACATGCACAATTTAACACTTTAATTGAAAGCAAAATACAAGCCTCCAAATTACTGCAAGGCTTGCCAGTCAATCCAGTACAAAGTCAGGCAGTGGTAAAATCACTTCTGTGGGCAAGCCCTTTTGAAAGGCAATCTTTCCTTTTAGGTACCACTTTATTTGGACTTGAGAAACCAACTAAAGGACAAGTGAACACCTAATTCTGTCTGTCTATCCTGAAGAAAGGAAAAGAGACAGATGCCAAGACAACCTGCTAAGACACTCGGAATCAGGAACCTGCTCTACAGAAAAAGTATGGATAAATGATTTTTCTGATTTTGGATGCATGTTGTATTTACACTTCTCCAGGAAAAACTACACAAGGCAGACCTGGTATTATATTACACTTCACATCATAGTTATTCCTGTAGGGACACAGAAGCTAGGCTTTTACTGCTGAAAGCAAAAGTCATACCAAAAAAACCCCAAAACTTTGTACAAAGCATGGGTACAAGTTACTTAAAATTGCTTTCACCAGAGTTGCTGATTAAAAAAAAAAAAGTTTCAATTCAGTTTTAGCTACAATTCCATGCAGAAAAAGAATGCCCAGAAATCCAACTTTTTAAAACAAAAGTTGTGTATGAAGACTAAGGCCATGTTTAGTATCTGCTGCTTATCAAAAAAGCAATATGGAGGTCCTTAGGAAAAAAGGAGAAAAAGAACACTTTGGGCAAAAGCTTTTTTTGGTCTTTGCAACTCTGGCGTCACAAAGAACATCTCTACAAAGAAAGGTACAAGGAGTGAAGCTTAGAGGGAAAATACTGATGCAAAGACAGTCATGAGATATTTTCTGAATTAGTTAAATCAAAACTTCATGTCCTCTAGGAAGATAGTATGGTACTGGAAATATCTGGAAGCTATAGTAATAGTTATTTTGTAGAAAACATGGCTTAGCCTTTTCTCTCCCAACTATATTCTCCTTTGGCAATAGTCCTAATGCTGAAAAAAAAAAAAATTTTAGAATGTGATGAAATTCAATATAATTTGAGGCAAAGCAATGTTTTAAAAGAACAACTGAATTTTGGTCCCTGAAGTCAGTAAAATATAAAACCTCTAGGAGCCAGCTTTCACAGGCCATATGCATCAAACAATAAGTTCTCAAACTAATTATACTAAACATGTATCTCAATTCCTCCACCACAGGCTCTGCTGTATTTTCTCCACTATCACATATTCCTGCTACTCCTGATTTCTGAGAACACAGATGATCCAAATATCCTAACTGACAACCTTACCTGTCCCCCCCTTCACATCCTTTTTTTATTTACCCCTTCACTCCTCTGCCCTTCAAGGGCTCCACTCTTCATCTTTATCCAATGCCACTGAGGGCATGTGATTGTAATGAAAAAAAGACACACACAAGCTTATGTCTGTTTCATTGTTTATTTTTGCATACTCTTCTCAGTGTCAACTGATTCTCTCAAGTACAAAAGTGGTATTTCTATGAACATCCAGATTGATTTTTATCAACTGGTTCATATTTTTTTCCAAGAATTATAAAAACTGGTTTTTGTTAAAATAAAGTGCACGTGTGCATATATAAGCATACACACACCCATATACATATATATGTATGTGTATACGCACACAGATATATCGAAAATTCTATTTCAATTTGCTAGCTAAGAATAGATTTGAAGTTTATTATACGTTTGCATCTAACTTCAAAAACCTTTGCCTGTCACTACTTCAGGTAGCTGGACTTCAGGGTAAGGAGGAGCTCAGGCTGGGTAGGGGGCACTCACCTGCTCAGTAAGTTCTCTGGCGCTTGTTGGGCTCCTCCGAGGGCGAGTCTGCCAACCTCACTTTCAGCCTCACTCCGTTCACAATCTTGCCATGTAACACAGTTATGGCCTCGCTGGCACTTGCTCTGTCTGCAAATTTTGCATAGCCCACGTTTTTTCCAGCCACAAGATAAACGCTTATCAATTGTCCAAAACGACTGGGGGGAAGAAAAGGAAGAAAAAAAAAAAAAAGGAAGAAAAAAAAAAAAAAGGGTGATTTACAGATTTTCCTGCAACATTTCCAATCTCAAGTAGGTATGATTTGTTAACTGCAAAAACAGTATTCTTATATCTATGCTCCCAATTTGCATATTCCCTTCTCTTGAATTATGGGCAGAAGTACAAATGAACATGAACACCGAAAGTTCACAGATAATGTTTTCTATGATATATTACAATAGAACCACAAACATCAGTGATTTCTCTCTTATTTAAAAGAATATGTAAAGTTAATCGATACTACAGTCTCCAAACACTAAATGGCACTCAAAACACCCCACAAAAACAGAACAAAGAAAAAAACCCAACCAACCAACCAAAAGTAAGACATACACAGCCAAGCCCAGCAGATAATTTAGAAGCTAAATCTCACTTAAATGAATTTGCTCAGTTGTGATTCATCTTTGAAAAGGTCTCACTGAAATGAGTCAGAAAACAAGCACTACAGCTTCAGGGAAAAACACAGATTTCCAAGCACTCAGGAGATTCCTAGACAGATCCTTAAATATTTTTTAAAAATAGTCTGCTTGTTTCTTACTGAAGTGTCAAGACTTGGGTCCATAGCCTTTTCCTCCTCCAGCATCTGATTAAGAAAATGCACTATATCAAATAGGTACAATTTTAAATTTCACACAAAATGTTTTCCTCTCCTGGTGCTTTTAAAATATTTTGGCTTTCCAAAGATCTACTGCAAATTCAAGCTATTAGAAAAAGGAAATGTCTCTTTCTTCAAGTGTATTCTACAAATTAATAATATAAAATACTGGAGAACTGCTAACTACAGATTTTTTTAAAGATGGCAAAAATTGTCTGAAGTCTTTGCTCCACACATGGAGATAGAAAGAACAGTTGAAATAGTGTTAGTAGGATGCAAGCCATTATAATGTATCAGAAAAAAACCAACGCCCTAAACTTGCTCCCCCTGGGTTACTGTGGAAATTTATCAAAATAGTTAAATGCCTTACAAAATATGTAAAAGAAAACGAAAAATTAATTAGGAAATAGTAACTGGAAGTACTACATTTTTTGGTTGAAAAGCAGCATTATAAGACTAGACATTTTACTTCAGATTAAGTTAACTGATAATAAAGCTGCTACACTGATGATACTGCATCTATGCGTCAAAGTGAATCCCATTACATCCTTCTTTCAAAAAGTAACTGTTAAGTACTGTTCACTTATGACTTAACTGGTCACTGTGTACTGCCTTTTCTGGAAAGAGTTTTCAGGCCTTCTTTTTTATTTTCAGTATTTACTTTCAATATTTCACAGTTTGTTTCCTTTTTGTTAGGGAACACTTATTTGTAAATAGAGTCTTACCAGAACACATCCTCCAGTATATTTACAGGTAAAGGATGGGGATGAAAGAGTATGAAAAGCCTTTCCTTCACAGAAGTGTCAGGTGGAACTTTTTTTTTGGGTGGTGGAAGTATGGCATCTGTTTGGGGCTGCAGCAACTGTGGGCCAGAAGTTCCTCCAAACGCTTGCTGAAACAAGGGAAAAAAATGCAAGTATAAGTTAACTGGTGGTGAGGGGCAGAAGAAGTCATTTTACCTTTCTTAGCACTTTTGTTCCACCACAGGACATATATAGGCCCTGTGAGTGCGAGTCTTCATTACTGTATTTACTTTGGTTATTTCATTAGATTGGACAATAAATTCGAGTAAGGTCAGACAACTTTTCGGGGAACAGAAATGCACCAACCAACCAAAGGTACATCATCAAAATGCAGCACGTGAAACAGTTTACAAAAGCAAGCGGGCAGTGCTTGTTATAACAATGTGAAGCTTCTTACAGCAACTCAGGAGAACACCAACACCACGGTGACAGGGACTTACAGGAGGCGTCCTGTACTGCTGAACCATCGCGCTGTTGCTGCGCAACGCTGACGACACCTGCGCTGTTACCAGCTGTGTGGCCATCTTCCTGATAAGGCTGCAAGCAGAAGCGATCATAAACTGCTTTAAAGAAAGAGCTAGGCTATCGTAATCTTACATTTAGCAAGTTTTAATACACACCAGAGTATCTCTAGAAATCTGTAATGTCACGTAGATAATGAAAATCAAGACAGGCTTTCATGACAGCCTGCAGAGAAATCTGAAAGCCTGCATGCTAGCTGCAACTTACTGAAAACATTCATTCACTACCACTTACATACACAGAACTACTCCTTGGGTTTTTTAACACTCCAGGGGAAAAAAAAGATTAAATTATCTCTAGAAGAGCCCACTACATTTTGTGAGAGATGCCTAAAAAGCAAAAGGGACAGAAAAATTTCACCTGTTTTGGTAAAGAACACAGAGACTCAGTTCAGAAATCAAAATATTATCATAGAAAGTTTACTTCCAGCTCTGATTTTCCAGTGATTTCTCTTTGTTCTGCTGCAGAGTAAGAAAAAGCAATTGCTCTTTTTGAATAGATACACAGGCTGTGTTATTAGACCATGTAGAAATTATTGAAAAATGAATGTTGCAATGAACATTGGTTTTAATTCAGATCAGGCATGCCCTTCCAAAGTGAATCTCTCCGCTGTCCCTCCTTACTGTCTTCATCTCCCAGGACAGGTTTGACATTAGAACTAGACTCCTTCAGGATGAAACTAAGGCAAAACACTCACTGCAGGAGAGTACCTAAGCTGCTCCAACTTCTCATGGGCATTCAAATCACAGGAAGAATTTAGAGATGGTCAAACACCTGAGAATTCCCTGTACCGTGCCAGTATCAGATCCTCAGAACCCAAAAGTTTTACTGTACATATGTGCTTCACAAAGCCACTACTGCAAACATAACCAAGAGGTGAAGTGCATAAATCCAGTTCTAATTCAAAAACCTCATCAAAAATACATTCCAGCCTTGTTACATATTACAGATATATTGACAGATTCTTTCCAAATCCAAGATTTTTCCATAGTATCTTAAGAATATGTATTTTAATCTTTTCTTTATCAAAGATTACCAAGTTTCAAAAGGCTTATTCTAAACCATTCAAAAAGAAAACCCCAAACCAAACAGTTTCAGAAAATATCATCAGCAAGTACGGCACAAGCTCAGTGATCCTGATGTTACGTCTTCCATTAAAAATGTATTTATTTTATATTTTGCTCTCCAGAACCCAACTTACAACTTTGTAAGTTGTACTTACTCTGAGCTATCATTCCCATCTTCGAGGAAGATGACAGTCAGTCGATTTCCAGGAGGATACTCAAACCCGTGTAGTTTGTACTTGGCATATATAGCTGAGGCAGCAGTGCTGTACTGGATCACAGCGTACCCTGCAAGCACAGGGCACACAGTGTCAGCGGGACACGCGGAAATCCTCCCAACAAACTGCACGCGTATAAGCAATGTGTTCAAACTGCACATCGCTTGCGGATGATGCGTAATTCTTAAGTCTTTTTAGCACACATCGTTATTACTTCATCAGTTTTATCTGTGAAGGAAGCCTCAGTGAAATTCACTAGTGACAGATCAGCTGTATTTATGCTAGCTTGAAAAGCTGGCAGTGAAACCATACACGTGAAAACAGGTCTTCCTCCCTTCTCCAGAACTAGTAACAAAAGGATACATAATTTTATTTAAAAATGTAGTTATCTCATCAACAGTGAATTTCAAGAACTGTAAAGTTAAAATTTAACTCTCTGAATCATTTACATTTCAGCTTTCTTAGAGAAGAGACCACTTCTATATTTGTCTCAGCAGCAGTAAAACAAGACTGAAACCAAAACAATCTTTCAATAGAAAATGATCCGTTCTGGAATTATTTAATACCATTTACTCATGTCAATTTCTACACACACACACACATATTTCAGAATGAAAATTCAAAAGATCTGTTTAGAAAACATTTTACTTTAATGTCTAAAAATTTCTGAAACTTTTTCTTCATTTATTCTGCCTCAAACTATTAATTTGACCAAAACCCACTTATCAGGACTTTGATTCTATCCTTCTTGAGTTTTTATTATCTGAAAGTAAAAGTATAAACCCTTAAGGGCTACCTGTAAACAGGGCTTCAAACAACTTAACTTTTGGGTTTATGAAGTGATAGCAGCAACCACTGCTTGTTTCCAACAAGTGTACTGTACTTTGCAATGGGATTCCTGTCAGAGAAAAAAGACAAAAACCTGTTGTACTTTTACTTACCACTATTGGTATGAGGGTCTCGCTGAACATCACAATATTCCAGTCCTGGAACTAAATCGAAGAGGGCGAACAGCTGCTCTTGAATAAAGGGGAGCCGTGATACCACTGACAGGCGTTTGGAGACTGGTTCTTGAATTCGGGTCTCCATTTTTTCAAAGCTACAAAATTCTGGCTGCATACCTCAAGAATCAACACAATAATTTGAGTCACCACACCTGCATGCCTTCATTTCACGCGTATGTTGCACTCGACTTTTAAAAGTAATCCAAGTCCATTACATACTAAAGGTCACACGTTGATTTCATCAGTGCAGGTCACAAAATAATTGGCCAACCAAAGCAAGCCATAAAAATAGAGAGATGAAATGCCTGGCTAGTTACTAACTTCAATATCCAATCTACTATTTAAGTGTTGACCTGAGCCTCTGTCGGCTTCCCTTCCTCCAAACCACATCCTTACTTAGTGACCATACTGGAGACTACAAATCATTTTTAATGCAAAAAACTGGGACTTACAAAATGGAAGTGTATTTCCTCTTAGTTCTTGCCTCATGTTATTACTGTAATAATCATGTTCAAAAGACTCAGATGATTTATTTTTAGGTTCAGCCAAAATGGCCCTGTAGCCTGAAAGAAACAACCACACACATAACAACACCTCAGCACATCTCAGTTATCTGACCAGGCCCACATTCTCCAAGTTCCATATTTAGAAACGTATTATTCAGAAAACCCAGTAAGTGCTGGCTTTAGAGGAATAACTAAACTATAACTCTTGAAGGTTGCTGTTAATTTTGTGAAAGTTAACAGCTTCCAAATGGAATTACTCCTACTCACAAGTTAACCGTAACAGAAGCTCATTGCCATGAGAGTGACTGAGCACCGGCACAGGTTGCCCAGAAAGGCTATGGAGTCTCCATGCATGGGGATATTCAAAAGACACATGGACATGGCCCCAGGCCACCAGTACCCAGGTGATCCTGCTCGAGCCAAGTGGTTGAGCAAGATGACCTCCAGAGGTCCCTTCCAATTTCAACCATTCTGTGATACTTAGCAGGCTCCTGAGATGCTCCAGGAGCCATCACCCGAACTTCTGTGCTAAAATAGTAGTTTATGGATGTTTTACACTGATCAAGGTTTTGCTTTTATGAAAGAAAGAGGTATTACACTCAAGTTATCCAGCTAATTTTATTTTAACCTCACAGCAAAAAGGAAGTAAAATTTGACTGCTAAGTAATCTCTGGCTAATATTCCTATGCACAAATATAATTTCTGTAGAACCACTTAGGACAGATACGATGCAGAACCACCACATATATTACTGAAGGAAAAAGAACCAAACAAAGCCATAAAAAAATAAGAACAGCAACCAACCACACTCACACACCAAGTTGTTTCATATTTGTGATTAAGCAACACTGAACAGGAGATTGGACTGCTGTTAGGCTTTTGGGGAAACCTTTCTCCTCCTGGATGACCAAACCCAATTCCCTCTGCCTCTCCTCTGAAGTCTTGTGCTACCAGCCCAACACCCCTGGTGGCCTTCCACCACCCTCACTCAAATTCATTAACTTTTGGTACTAGAGCCTAAATGACAAATTATAGAATCACAGAACGGTTTGGGTTGGAAGGAGACTTAGAGATCATTGAGTTCCAACCCCCTGCGCTGGGCAGGGACATCCTCCACTACACCAGGTTGCTCAGAGCCCCGTTAAACCTGGCCCTTAACACTTCCAGGGATGGGACATCCTTCTCTGGGCAACATGTGCCAGTGCGTCACTGAATGGCTGGTAAAAAATAAAGCATACAAAGTCTTTCACTCTGTAATAGGTAAATCATGACACTAAACAAAACCAAGCACCCTTCCCCCAATTTCAGTTAGCACGAATTTCTTCTTAAATAAATATAATCACAACAGAATCCCTATGTATCCTGAAATATATTTTATATATAAATTAATTGTATATCAAACACATTTGATTAAAACTGCCTATTCCCAAGGACACATTAAAATATTTTCCTGTGTATCAAGCCCGCACTACAGATCAATAATAATGCATAAAAGAAAAGTCCGTATCCACGTCCGAACTCTTCTCACTGATTTTACTTGCAGTTTGGTCCTCAAAAAACATAATCAAGTGACTGTTCTCACTGAACGTTAACAGTGCTATTATTTATTTGCAATAGAACTTTGTCTCAAGATGGTTTTTACACCATGAATAATTTACCTGCAAACAAAACTAAAAATTAAAGGTACATTATGATGATACACACTTACTGCAAAAAAACCCTTAAAGAATTCACTCAGATTCTTACTTCGATCACACTCTTCAATTGCTCGGGCAGCTTGCGATGGTTTCAGGTACCTCACATAGCCCAAACCTTTACTTTCTCCAGTAGTCTTGTTTTTAATAATGCTGCAATATTCAATGTCTCCATACATCTAAAACAATTAAAAAGCGTATTAATTTCCAATATTTGAAAAAAATAAAAAGTTCCATGTGCTAAGCCCTTCTAATAAATTTAGAAAAAGGCATTTCAAAATAATAACAAAGAGCAAATCAGTACCTTAAACTTCTCTCGGAGATCCTCCTCCGTGTAGGTTTTTGGTATCATAACAAAGATTCGTGTAAGCTCCTCGTCTTCAACATCTCGGTGGCTTCCAGAAGCTCTTGACTGTGCAATAAATACCTAATGAAATAATTACATAGACACTATTTACTGGCAAAAGGGTCTAAGACATATCAACAAGCAAGTGAAATAGTTCAACCGTCTTTGTATTTATTGTTCCCGGTACCTGCCTTCTTAGCATGGAGAGAAAAGAACATCTATGACCACCTGTGATAAAAGACCTACAAACATAAGAAATCCTGAATAGTTTCCCAAACAGGACAGGGGCCAGAAGAAGTTCTTACTGAGGATAATGAGGAACGGTGAGAAATACCATTGCTGACTCAGCAGCACTGTCAACATCACCAGTGACATGTGAGGTAGCAAAGAATGCATTACTGTAACAGGCCTAGGACAGCAGTAGTAAAAACAAATAAGCAAACAAACAAGAAAGCCTAGCAGCTTAATAAAACCGTGCTACAGCAGTTCACCGCTCAGCTGGGCCAAAGTTTACAGGCCTACTGCTCTGTCAAGGATCGTAACTTCTCATATCTGTTACTGTTAAAATATATTTTAGTTATTGAAATAAATTTCATCTCAGAAATGTACACCAGAAGACAATCAAGAAAAAAGGCCCAAATAAATTACGAACAAAAACAAACAAACAAAACCAAAACAACCAAGTAAGAAAGACACAACTTTCAAAGTAAGCCTCTTATGCAAAACTAGCAACTGATTCCACAGAACTCTTAATTTATTTTTCTAATAGCTGTGCAAGGGAGTGAAGAATACAACTCAGATCTTTTGGCTTTTGATGGCAAGTTCTTCAGAAAAGATTTTACTGACTCAATTGCATTGTCAAATGAAACACGTGGCATGTTCTTTCACTCTTCAAACTCATTCCTACTTTCTTAGTACTTGGTGAATAGGAAAACAAACCTGGAAGCTGAAAGGTGACAGAACAGTTCCACAGATTAATTTTTAAAAAAAAAGTTTTGAAAAGGGTTCACAAGCTACAAAACCAATAGAAGACATACTTGCAAAAACAGTTGTATCTATTCACATCTATCTTGTTTACAACACTCAACACAGAAAAAAGAATCTTTGTCAGAAACACCCCCTCGCTTCCAGGTGCGGCACTCTCCGCACCCTGCTACAGCTGAGGCCACCCGTGGGAACTCGTGGAGCGGACAGGCCCCGCCGCTCCCCACGAGGGCCGCGGCCGCCGCGGGAGGAGGAGCCCGGGAGGGGCCGGGCCGGCCCCGGCAGCGCGCCCAGGCCGGGCCAGCGA
>VWPU01018623.1:0-48011 GCA_013398955.1 Callaeas wilsoni | reverse complement strand
GGAGCCCCTGGCCCCGGCGCGCGTGGGTCCCGCGGCGCCCGGGGCGGCGGCAGCGCGGCATGCGGCGGCCCCGCGCACCATGAGACAGGGCACCGGCACCGGTACTGGCGGCAGGCAGGAGGCGGGCAGCGTCCCCGGCTCCTCGTCGGCGAGGAAGAGTTTGCCGGCTCCCGAGGCCGGCCTCCTGCGCGGCTGGAGCAGCGGCGGCCGCTGCCGCAGCGGCACCGGGAGGCACCGGAAAAGCGGCAGCATCCAGCTCGGCGGCACCAGCGCCGGCGGCGGTTCCCGCGCCCAGGTGGCCACCGAGGACAGCAGCAGCAGCAGCAGCAGCGGCGGCGGCAGCGGCGGCTGGGGCTTCCCCGCCGCGCTCCCGCAGCACCGGCACCCCAGGTAACGCGCGGCCGTGCGGCCCCGACCCTGCCTCCGTCTCGTGGGGCACCCACCCCCGACACCCGCCCGGGGGGCGCCCGCCCGGGGCACCCACGCGGGATGTTCGGCTACGCGTGATCCCCGCGGCGGCGGCCGGGGTCAGCTCCGCGCTGCCCCACGCTCCGCGGGGTGACGGACGCGCCCGGAGGTGCGGGGTGGCTTCGGCTCTGCCGCGGGAAAGTTTCCGTGGGGAGCACGCTATGTACAGCGTGTCTGTCCCGGCCGGGATGGCGGGGTTTGGCCGGGCGGGCCCCTCCGCTTGGAAAAATAAGTTGGCCCCTAAGCAGTCCTCCTCCCCATCTCGTTTTGGTGTGGTTGGACGTTTCCTGACTTTGGGGGTTCATATAGGCTAGACTGTAACAGGGTCTGAGATGCAACCGGGCGGTGTTTGCTCAAGGAAAACTTCCAGTACGACCAGTGGGGTTTTTGAATGGGCGAAAGCTCCTGGGGGGAGCAGAGGTTGTGTCGTGAGCTGGGAGAGTCCGGCTGCTGCAGCAGCCCTGCGCAGGAGTCCCGCGTGTTTGCTTCCGTGTATGGAACGGGATAAACGTTAAATCCACGGCTGAACGGCAGCACCGGATTCAGACAGAGTTCTGCTGTGGTGTTTTCCTCTATGGTCACTAGCCTGATTTGTCAATTAACAAGCATGCTCATCCAGAAACTTTGCTCCGTACTCCTTAGCTGTCTACAGGATGGCAGCTTACTTTCACTCAAGTGACTCAGAAATAATTAGCGGTTATAAGCGTAACAGCCAGCAGAGGAACTTGGATCTTTTCATGGCTCTAAACCTCCAGAAGGGCTGTAGGGGATCTCTTGGATGGGCACAGCCAACCTGAGCATTCAGTTCAACAAGTGGCTGCCTCTTGAAGTAGAAAATTATCTTATTTACCCCAGTGTGAGATGTTAATGCACTAAACTGTGGATTTAGTTTGTTTGGTGATACTAAATACTTAGAGTTCACAGTGTCCAGACATAGCCAGCTCATCCACTGATCCACATCTGATTCTGAGAGCTGTCAGATGGTGGAGGGCCCAATCCTGCATACATTTCAGTAGATGAATATGGACACAGGGTTGCTCTGCAGAGACAACCAGGAGTATTTGGAGAATATGATTGACAAACTGTACATTATTTCACTGAAGATGTGAAAATGAAGATTTTCTAGAACCATATATGTGACATCAGGGTGATTCCTCAAGCTGGCAGCTCTTCTGTGCCCTGTGCCAAAGCCTGGAGATGGTGGGCTTGCCTAATTTTGTTTTCCCTCACAAATAAAGGTGCCTCCCTACATATTTGCAGGGTTGAATCCACAGGCTATACTTTGCAGAATTATGATTTTTTTGCCCAAATCTCTACCCTGAAGCATGTGAGAGCCCTTGAAGGAGTTGTTATTTTATCATAGGCAGCAATGTTGCCTGCAGTTAAAATTAGCTAGTGCTTTCTAGTACAATGCTCTGCTGTCAGGTGCTTATGCATTTGTTAAGCTTAAGCCTAGGCTGATATTTTCCAGGTTGAGTGTCTGCTGAAGACAGACTGTCTTTGGGAAATTTCAGATTAAGTGGTTCAGTTATTTCTGAGAACATAGTAAGAAGAAAACTTGTTCTTTAACCACGTGTTTGATGAGGATGGTTTAGGTATACATCCTGCATTAGGAGACCTTGATCTTTCTGGGAATCTGGTTTTTTTCGCTATGTTAAGATGAGACTTGAATTCTTGTGGCATAGTGTTTTGGAGCAGGGAAAAGATGTTTGTCTTGTGATGGGGGCGTGCCTGATGTTGAGCCTCTGAGAATCTTCCAGAATTTCTCTCTGTTCTAACTTTGTCACAATGCTCAGGATATGTGCTCTTAGGAGAGGAATTGTTGAGGGCTTGACCATTGCACTCGTTGAAGATGCTCTCAGCACAAAGTATGCTGAACATCCCAGCACTGTCAGGAGCTGAGCAACTTCTCCTCTTGCTGGGAAGGATGAGAGCACTCCAGTTGGTGGCTGTTGGGCTGATTGGACTTTCCCCCTGGTTATTCTTCCAAGGTGTTGCTTCTACAGTGAGCACATAGGGAGGGAGAATTGAAGAATTTCTCAACTGTGTCTTCGGTGTCAGAGTGTACCTGGTGATACCATGGAAGAGTGGAGGAGGAAACTGCTTAATTCACTTGCGTGGTGACAAGAAATTGTGGGACTAGAACTGAGAAGAAGTACTGGTGTTGGAGACATGGAGAAATTGAAAAGCAGAGAATTGAGACAAAGGATTTGTGGTGTCATAGATGACAAACCTTGGGAACAAGAAGCAGGGAACTGTAGATACAGGTGGTAAACCCAGACCGAGAGAAGGAATGGTGGGAAGAAATAAGTTGAGACTTGTCATGTACAGGGACAGGAGATCTGAGCATGCAAAAGCAGTGGTTTCCAGTCTTTGAGCAACCAAGGCATGGTACTACTACTTTTTCATCCTTCTCATTTTCCTCCCCACACTGCCTGCTGTGCTTTTCAGCCCCTGACTCTGCTTCTTTGCCTCTCCCCTGGATTGGTAAATGTCATACAGTTAAAATAACAGTCAAATATACATTTTATGTGCGTTTAATTGCTTTTCTTTCTGTCTTAGATGGACTTAAGTAACTTCCACTTGTGTTTATAGTTTTATGTCTAGGCCGTTAGGGCAGATGCACTTGAATTGCAGATTTTGTAGAGAGATCATTATCTGTATAAAAAAATAATTTTCCTAGATTTGCCTTAACTGTTGATCCTTGATCTTAATAAAACTAATCGAAAAAGTAGGCTGAGGCCATGCAAATATTTTTATTTTAGCTAATTTAATTCAGTCAGTCATCAGCATCAGCTGATAGACTGATTTTATGAATCTGATGACTGAAGTTTGAAAAGGAAACACCATGTAACAGCATTTAAGAAGAATGCATAGATGGTGGTGTATTTACTTATGCAGTGCTGCGTTTGGTGTTGCCATTTTTTGGGAGGGACTAAAGCCATTGTGACATGCTATGTGCCACAGAATATATATATATATATATATATACATATATATATATATATATAAACAGTATATTGCCAGGCTGAATTCAGAAATACAAGAGCTGCAGGGCAGGAAAGGCAAGGGGGTGACAAAGGATGTGGGTCATGTAGGCTCATGCTCTGAATAAGGAGCTGAGAAGTTGCAGATGTGGTTCATTCTCTGCTCCTTGCATTTATCTTGTGGTGGCTCAGGGATGTTGGCAGATTAGATTGAGGGATTTAGGGGAATGGCTTTCTTGGCCTCGTCCACATAAATTCAATGTACATTTTGGGGATAGAGGGATAAATACTGGTTTTTATGCTTTTCTTCCTGTGTCTGCCCCCTGAAGGCAAACCGTGAAGCACAGCTCAGTCCAACCAAAACGTTGGTTTTAATCACACTTTGGTAAAGACACTTCTGTTCCTTTATCCAAGTACCGTGGCAGAAAACATGCCTGCCACTTTTGGGAGGGATAGTCTTATGCATCCCTAGTGCCAGTTTTAATCCTGGTCCAGTCTGAAAATCCACCTATGACTTCAGAAAAATAAAGCTCTCACAAAACTTAGGTCACTGGTGAGCTTGGACCTTTGTCACTAGGAAATAGTATTGCCATACCATAATACCAGTATTATAGTGCTCCATCTGCCTGCTGTTTCTTGTCCTCTCCTTTACCTGCAAGCACTTTGAGGCAATGCCATCTCTTTCTCTTGTGTCTTTGTGGCAGGTAGCATGCCTTGAGCGCCAAGATACTCTAAAAATGACCGTGTAAATGGTGGGAAGAGGGTGGTTATCTAACCTTCTCCTGCTTGGGCACAAGTCTGTGTAAAACAGCTGGGCTTCTGCTGGCCTGATTATGACAGAAGGTGTTTTTCAGTTGTTTTACTTCCGTTCTTAGGGATTTGCATACAATAGACGATTTCTATCCAAGTGAAATGGTGATATGGGAAAAAAATCTAGACGTGTATGTACGTTTGAGATCAGAACTGAAATTTGGAAGTCCAAGTATGAAACCTCTCATTTCAAAATGTACAAGAAGTGCTGGCATGACAGAGTGTCATCTACTGGGACATTTCAATCAACCTTTCTCTTTGAACATCTTCATGTGAGATAAATGTAATGTGCATGTCAGGTTGAAAATAAACAGAAGAAAATATATCAACAATCATAGAAATTAATTGTTACAGGTCACTGAAGATGCCAAAGCTTAAGCAGACTCTTCCAAGGACAACTCAAAAAAAAATCAATGCAATGTGCAGATGTGAGCTAAAAACCAAAGGGAAATAGAACATTAGGATTATTTTTTAAAGGATGGAAAATAATAAAAAAGAATCCTCATTATTTCACTGTAGCAGGTATGGTGTACCGTATCTACAGTATCCTGTGCTGTTGATTCCCCCACCTCAGACGTGTAATGGTGAGGGAGATGGTTTGGAGGGACGTAGCAAAGGTGATCAGAGAAACAGAGGGACTCCTGTCTCAGGACTGACAGTGCTGATAAAGTGAAGCAACAAACATCTATAAAATTAAGCAAAGCATGGAGAAAGCAAACCAGGAATGACTGATCACAGCAACAGCAGCAGAGGGCACTAGGTGAAGCAGGCAGTTGCAGGAATGGAAACAAAAGGAGATGGCTCTTCACATGGCGTGGTCAGACTGCTGAGCTCCTCACCACAGGATGTGGATGCTGAGAGGTTACATCAGCTAATGAGGTGACTGGATGAGTTCATGGAACAGAAATCCATCAAGGGCTATTAAATTTAAAACCACTGCCTCTGGCTTAGGAAGTTTTGAGCTGCATGTTTTGGAAGCTTGGTGAGTATCCTGGAGAAGTACCACCATTGATGTGCCTTGTTCTTGTACTTGCTCCTCAGCAGCTGTGTCTGGCCATGGCTAGGAGGGGCTGCTGAGCCAGGTGGTCTCCCTGTGTCTGCTCTGCAAAATGAAGTGGGCCAGCATCTGGCCTCCCTCAGCTCCCAAGGCCAAGATGCTACTGGTGGCTTGTACCTTCACTGCTCAGGGCTGGCCTCATTACAGCACATGCCATGGAATGGGCTGGTTGGGAGGAGCTAGTTCGAGTGCTCCAAAGAAGAGCCAAGGCATGATACAGAACTGTACCCCGAAAAGCAGGGTAGGCTGCTTGAGTGCACTCCCTGGTGTCCTGCTGTGGAGCTGTGCAATCATGGTGAGGATTATCTTCTTGGGTTCAAGTAGGTTCAGAAAGCAGTTCTTTCAGGGAAGCAATCCCACCAGAAGGCATTGAATACTGAGATACAATGCCTGGCTGAAGAAGTCCCTGCTGGGAGACTGTAATATTGATACACGCCTGCCACGATGACACAGGCTTCCCCAGCCTTCCCTGCTGCCCAGCGTCAGGGAGAGGATTTGGGCCAAGGTGGTCATCTTCCTTGATGAGGTGTTGCTGTAGTTAATGTTCTATCTGTCTCTAAAAGACGAGGCTTTGACATTCTGAACCGAGAATGAGAGGATTGGGAATTAAATTTCTTCAGCTATCCGCTGCATTCAAGCACTGGTTAAAACAAAAATGTCGTGTTGACTGCTGGTTACTAAATCAGACAATTTGCTTAATCATCTGAAAGGCAGATTTTAAAGCCATGGATTGCATTTACCACGGCTGTGCTAAACCAAAGGCTGTATTGCTGTTCACTTAAACAGTGGTCAAAGCACAATGTATTCAAACACAGCTCACACTGATGGTATTTTGCTGGCTTTTGGGTGAGGTCTGTTGCTATTAAAACAACAAGCACCAATCTCAAACTCAACAATGTCCTAAGTCCTTCTGATAATTTCTTAAAATTTCCAGATGCTAACTGATACAGAAACTCCAATGCAGCATTAATGGAGCTCACAACTGCCTAGCTGTATATTTTTGGGCTACCTTATGTAATAAAATGGCAGGCCCTTGCACTGCCTGCGCAAACAAGGTTGCATAAGCAGCCTGGGGAAACAACCGGAGCTCCAGGAGCCCTCCTGAATCCTGCACATCTTGTTTGATCTCATTTAACATTATTTAATAAGCAATATTAACCTTTTCCTCTCTTCCCCCCCAAGTTGTCTGGAACTAGTGATACTGATTTAATTTCATGCACAGACCTCACTTTTTAGAGAAGTCATCAAACTTTCCAGTCAATTGAGCAGCCTGATGTCTGGGTAGCCTTGAATTTTCTGTAATCAGCACTCAATCTAGTTAAAAATAAAAAGACATTAAAATCAAAGCCTTGAACATGAAAGTACTTGTTTTTCTCTCTCATTTCTAATTTGGTAACCATTCTTAAAGTTCCTCACTATGGTTTGTTCTATCAAGGGATAAACAATTTACTATTCAAGCAGCTTTGGGGTTTTTTCCTTTAAAAACAGAAATACTATTCAACCATTGGGAAGAAAACCAGCACAAGAAAATTGTAATCAATTTTAACAGGCTTGCAGATGGCAATGAATTTCTTTAAGCATAATGTTAGCCCTGCAAACAGTAATAATTGAGTTTGATTATTTATTATCCTTTTATCATTGATAAGCAGACCAGATGGTTTTTCTTTTGATTCCCTCTCTTAGGTGTGTCAAATTTTTAAGCTGGAGAACAATTTTAATAAGGCAGCTTCCACCTGTAATCTCTAAATCAACAGGTGGATGTAACCGCGCAAAACCTGAGCATTCCTGGTTATCTGATTGAGTCAGCGGCAGAATAAATCTGACTTTGAGCATGTCCTAGACTTATTGGTTTGGGTGGGACACCTCTTAATACTTCATGGGAGGATTGACATATTTCCCATATTATCCATAGGAATGGTATGCTTGCAAAATCTAGTCAATAATAAATACTGTGTGCAATATGATCAGCTAGAGATAGGATATTTCTCTGTTATTTCTAATTCTCATACAAAATGTCTGCCTCGGTGTTTTTATTGGTAATTCTATGAATTTTACTTGTGGTATTTTGTCTATTCCTGGTTTTGACATATAAAACAGGAAAAGGTTTTAAATTGGAGGCTTTGCATTAGACATACCCACATTCCAGTTACACTTCCAGTGAGAATTCCTTTAGTTTATAATTTATAAAGAGGAAAACAGCTATATGATTTCTACATGGACCATTAAGGCCACTATTTACTTAGGCAAAATCTTCATCCTGTTCATCAGATAAACAACGAGTTGTTATAATTTGCTTTATCTTTGCCTACGAAGATGAGAAGAATATTTTATTCTCCAAACTACTTCTTTTGTGCTTTCTCTTCCGTATAGTAATACAATATTTGGGAAAGATAGTTTCAATAAACAGTCTAATCGAACAATAGTTCTGTAAAGCAGCTGAGTGCATTTCCAACAATTTCAGCAAGAGCAAAACTGATGAAAAATAAATAGGTCACTCATAGTAACTCCTGTATTTATATTTTTTTATAAGAAGGGCTGAAGAATCTTCCTTGTTTTTGAGCTGTCACTGAAGTCAATGGAAACTTTGCTGGAATAATTCTGGGCCTTTAATTTGATTGTTTGTAGGATGACACCAGTCATTTTTTTCATCTTTTTTCTTTCTTTCCAGCACAAAGGATCTTATTGTCAGCTGATGCACACTGATGTAACTCAGCTCGTTGTAGCAATTACATTTATACTGCCTGGCCTCTAACATCCATATTTCTTCAAAAATGCATCATCTTTTTCAACAACAGACTATCTTGCTATATCTTGCTGTTATTCAAGTATAAGAAACAAAGCTGCATTTGGTGCCTATCCTGCTGTCCTCATTAAGGCAAAACTCCCACTGAAATCAAGGAGAGTTTGGCTGACAGAGAATTACTGACTTCAGTTTCTGAAAGGTCTACATGTTCTCACTTTCTGGGTTTGATTTTTTTTTAATTTAATTTTAAATTTTATATCTCTCTTTGTATTCTAGCTCTTCTCTCTCCTTCTTTTATATTTCTATTTTTGAATCTTTAGCTTCCTTTACTAGGATTTTTTTTCTTTTTACTTCTCTCAGGTCTTAGGACCTTCTAGTTCCCACCTTGCTCTCTCTTCCTTTCTTCTCTCCTCTTACTGTCTCGCACTCTCTTTCAGTCTGTTATTCTCACCTTCACTGACTACAGCACTGTAAAAAGTTGATATACATCATGCATGTTTCCAGGAATTTCTTTTAGCTTGTTTAGACCCCTTCTATGTACAGGTGCTTATTGTAAGGTACTTGCCTTAGGGCAAAGCAGCAGTTTGTAAGATTGGTGATCCAGGCAGAGATTTATTTGCACAATATTCATCTCAGTAATCCTTCCTCTTCTTCTCGGTAGAATCTTAGCGTTTCCTCTGAAGTATTGATGCAGGGTTTCAGCAGTAAATTAAGTTTTGGACTGATAAAATAAATATTTGGCATAGCATTGCAGTCAGAAAAAAATACTCGTGGATTTTGAAGTCTGTGTAAAAGGGGTTTTGTTGAGGGTGACAAAACTGGAAATCTCCAGAGAAATGGGTTTTATTCATAATTCTTCTACTGTGCAATGTTATGAGCTTAGACCACATACATAATGCTTTCTGTGCATCACTTCTCTGATCTGTAAACTAGGGCAGCTTTACAGAGTATTGTAGGGTACGATCAATTCTGGGTGCCAGTCATAACCAGGTGTCAGAGGGGGGCACGAAGCAGGGGCCTCTGGGATTCTAAATATACCACTGACAGGAAGAGGAGCTACAGCGAGGGGTTTTTTGGGCGTTGATCCATCTCTGTGGTTAGGATATATCAGGCAGTACCTTGTCACTTTGCTTCCAGCTGTGCAACACCTGATGGCTTTGGAGCTCTCCCTGGGTGTCCTGGCTCCACTGGTGTCCTGCACAATGGCTTGGCTACCCCCCTCCACCCCGCTACCTCTTAATTGTTTGCATTTTTCAGATGGAAATCATTTGGAGAGTGCCAAATATTGTTATTTTCTTGCAAGTCTGACTGAAATTTGTGTTCTTTTTCAGAAGACCTAATTCATGCTTGTGAGATAAATAGTAGGTGTATGGCTTCTTAATGTGTAGTGTAGCATTTCAAACTAAAGTTATCAGCTTACTGCTTCTCAGCATCTGGATCCCTGCAGACATACTTCTTAAAGTAAAACATAACACTAAACTCGCTTATTCTCCCTTAAACAAGCAAACACATTTTCTCTTATTGGAATGATAAAAAATAATTTTTCACGGTGTCCAATTGTCTATTACTCTGGCAAACCTAAAATGAACCAAAAACTGCAGGCTATATATATAGAGAGTAATGACCGTTAAAGAAGCATTTCTTCTTTGATGCAATTTCTATTTGATTTTCTTAAAATCCTCCTCTTCCAAAGAC
This sequence comes from Callaeas wilsoni, assembly GCA_013398955.1. NCBI lineage: Eukaryota > Metazoa > Chordata > Aves > Passeriformes > Callaeidae > Callaeas > Callaeas wilsoni. The sequence goes on along the minus strand of VWPU01018623.1, from coordinate 38,251 downwards.
CCATTTCAACCATATCTGAACAATAGATTTATTGTTGTCAACTGAATGAGAAATTTGATAAAGATAGCTTTTCTATTTCCATTAAAAATAGATTATTTTTCACAGGACTGAAGGATATAAGTTAAATTTTTAACTTTGAATTTCACATTTCATTTGGCCAGTCTATAATATATATATTTTCAAAGTCCTAATTGGCATTAGACTTGGCATATTTCTCTGCATATTTTTTCTCACCATATTTTTTCTCAGTGTGAAACTATTAGAGGGTTATTGCTCTGGTTAATGAAAGAGGGCTGACATTCTTTGTAAGTTGTGAGTGTTTAAATATTCCTCTATGCAAATTTTCTCCTTTAATGAAAAAGTTTAAAGAGACATCTTAAAAAAATTTCTTTAACAATATTGAAAAATGTAGGTTACATTCATTCAAAGTCTACGATATCCAGTGGTGGGAGGTGATGACACATTTCAAATTTGCTACTGTATAATTAAGAGGGGATTCCATATAGAAGATATAAGCATAAAAATTGGGTACAGCTCTTCACGATACTGCTGGTTCTGCTGCTGAATTCTTCAGTAGTTTTGTTAGAGTGTATAATCAGTTACGCTTGTGCTGATTTAATAAATTATTCTTGTGCACAAACAAACAAACACACACAAAACCCAGCTAATTTCAGACTGTCTTTGAAACATCAGAACTAGAGATTTTACTTACAATGAAAGAAAATATTATTTTCAGGCCTCTAGAATGATTTTAAAAATGGCAAAGATATATTTGGGAACTATCATACTTTTGGGTACCAGCAGCTGTGTATCCTTATGCAAAAGTGGATTTGGCTGAAAGACCAATTCATAAATATTGTGTTCGAAGATTGCAGCAAGCTTTCATATTTGCAAGAGATAATGTAAAATGTGCAACATTTTTTTCTTCACTCAAGAAGTTTGAGTTTAAACAGCTCAGTCTCCCAAATCTAATGAATAATGTCCAACAAACAAAAGTATGCCTGGCTTCTTGAATCATGGGGGCTGGAGACCATTCTGTCTGTGGAAGCAGAAAGGTCAGCCTGCTGTGGTCAGTTGGAACACCCTCCTGCGTACTGCCAAGCTGTGAAGTGGCTTGGAGGCGGAAGATGCCAATAAATAACCTAACACTGGCATTCCATGACTTCACATCTTGTGGTCTATGAGCTTCTAGGCAAGCAACAGCCTGCTCCTAGCTGCATTGCTTGGAGAAACCAAGGGAGTTGGGGAACATCTCATTTTTCTGCTGGAAAAAGAATCTATTTTTTTTCCTTTTTTGTAGTCCTCCTCTGCCTTGATCTGCTGTTTGGGGAAGTGAGGGGTGTAGCGGAGGAGGTAAAACTTATCTTTGATCTGATGGCTCCTTTCGTTCTGGGCTGCTCTCCAGGAAAAACTTTTTCCCCCTTTGGGACACAGTGCTTTTCATGGCAGAGGCTCTGCAAACAGGAGTGCTGCGGAAGATCCTGAGTTTGCCTGACGTGCGCTTGACATTTTAGCACAAATTCGGCAGAGCAGCTTTATTCAGGTAAACACTTAAGCACATGCTTTTCATTACTCAGAATTTCATCTGAGTTCCTTTCCTGAATATGGAAAGACTTAAGCACATATTTAGAGGCTGAATAGGTCTCCAGTCTGACTCATGTATAGGGCAGCAAGGATGGGTTGGATGGAAAGGGAGAAGTCATCGCGGTAGCACAGCAGCTGTGAAGTAAGATGTACTGTCTGAAAATCAGCATGTTACAAAGGGACCTTGTTCTTCTGGAAGGCTGCTTTTTGTCTGTATATGGTCTCAAGAAGAGGAGCAGGCCTGAACTTTCTGCTTTCATCTGCCCATTCGCTTTTCTGTTTCTTCTTATTTTGAATTTCTCTGCATACGGCTCGGATGATGTGAAGTAGGTTTATAATTAGAATTTTTTGGTTGCTCTGCAACCTCATGTTTGTCAGTTTTAAGATTCACCCATCTGGCACCCCAAGAAGAGGACAGTGTTCTTTTGCAGAATACTTTTGGCTATCTACATGTGAAGATGGTGCTGTATGCTAAGTCCTCTGAGGATTTCTCAGGTCACATCAGCCACAGATGGTTTCTGAAATTTATTAAGGAGTGAACACATACCCAAACCTTTTGGCTCTTTCTAGCTACTTCATTAATGAAAAATGTTTGTTCACAGTTTTATGTGCAAAACTTAAATTGACTCAGGCACTGATGTAACCTTTCTTGCTTCTTTTGAGGATCTGAATTATGAATCTAGATTAATGTTTTGCAACACAGAGAAGGAAAGGCACTGCAGAGAGAGCTAAGAAATGGTTCTGCAGGAAGGTTGTTTTGGTGAACCAGCTCTTGTCTGCTCTTAAACCTCTTCGCTGACACTAGCCCGTGTAAGGGCACAGTGGTAACTTCCTCTAACAGATGTGCACTGCATGCAGGTACTTTACTGGCAAAACTAAACTCTTTCCTTGAGTAGAACGAGCTATCCCAGCAAAAAAATGTTTCAGAGGAGTATAGCAGAGTTGGCAGAAAGATGTTTCCAACATAGGGTTCACTGAAGGTTCTTCCACATTCCTCACTGTGACAGTGTCCCCCAAAATTTGAAATACAGACTACACCTGAATAGAATATGGATAATGGGTTCCAAAACCTCAACTGGTGAATAGCCTTAATTGTTGCATTTCTTTTTGCGCTTTGACTTGAGCGTGACTACAGTGGAAATCGCTTGTTTTTTGGGGATTATAATGTAGAAAGCATCTCACTTCAGGCCAGCCCTTTTTTTTTTTGCATTTTATTCTGGAGTTAATGTTTTAGATGTTTCTTCCTAGTCTTGTTTCCTAGCTAGTCTGCAGGTTTCTTTTGGAGAAATATATTTGATGTGAATCTCCTCTGATTCTGCCAAAGCATGACACCTCTTGCAAACAATTGTCTTAAAGAACAAAGCAGTAACTGAGAGTCATAAGATGTTTCTGGCATGAACTCAGGCAGCACTGCCCATATAGTGTCTTTTTCCATTTAAGACTGATTTCTCATTGCTTCCTCAAATCTTACCATTTTGGCTAAAGCCATAATTGCAGGTCTGCTTTAATCCATTGTATTGAATTTTCATGGAAAGGTTGTGGTGAAGGGGGCTACAGGTGTGTATTTTCTTAGAAAGTGCTAGAAGCTTCCCTGATGTCTGACGGAGCCAATGCCAAGTGGCTCTAAGACAGAACTGCTGCTGGCCATGGCCAAGCCGGTCAGCAAAGGTACTAATGATTTTGGGATAACATATGTAAGAAGGAAAAAACCAGTTATGGGCAGGAGTAATTGTGGCCAGAGAAGAGAGGAGTGAAAATAAATGAGAGAAATAGCTCTGCAGACACCAAGGGCAGTGAAGAAGGAGGGGGAGAAGGTGCTCCAGGAGCTGAGATGCCCCTGCAGGCTGTGCTGAAGACCATTGTGAGGCAACTGCGCCCCTGCAGTCCTTGGACGTCCACAGGGAGCAGATATCCACCTGCAGCCTCTGGAGGACCCCATGTTACAGCAGGTGGATGGCCAAAAGAGGCTGTGACCTCATGGGAAGCCTGCACAAGAGCAGGTTCCTGGCAGGACCTGTGGACCCATGGAGAGAGGAGCCCACGGTGGAGCAGGTTTGCCGGCAGGACTTGTAACCCTGTGGGGAACTCACACTGGAGCAGTCTGTTCCTGAAGGACTGCACCCTGTGGAAAAGGGAACCATGCTGGAGTGGTTAGTGAAGAACTGTAGCCCATGGGAAGGACTCCTGTTGGAGTCTTCCACGAACTGTCTCTGGTAGGAGGGACCCCACAGTGGAGCAGGGGAGGGACTCCTTTTCCTGAGCAGAAAGCAATGGCAGAAACAACATATGATGAACTGGCTGCGGCCTCCATTCCCGGTCTCCCCATGCCACTGGTGGGTAGGAGGTAGAGAATCAGAAATAAAGTTAAGCCTGGGAAGGAGGGAGGGGTGGCAGGAAGATGTTGTTAAGATTTGATTTACTTCTCAGTATCTTACTCTGATTTCATTAGTCATAAATTCAATTAATTTCCCCAAGTTGAGTCTGTTTTGCCCCTGTGTGCCGGTGTGGACACAAATCCAGGAGGAAACAGTAACTCATGGGTGATCTCCAGTCTCCCCATCTTTAACTTGTGAACCTTCCATTACATTTTCTGTCTGCTGTCCAGCTGAGGAGGGGAGCAATAGGGCAGGTTTGGTGGGCACCTGGCATCCAGCCAGGGTGAAACCACCACATCCATGTACGTCTCTTGTGCTACTGCAAAGGATGATCCTGCCTTACTCCCAACTCTGGACACCAGTGTGCCAGAGCAGAAACCTGATCTTGCTGAAATTCAACCTTTTCTTTATGTGGATGGGTTAATTGCCAGCTGTTGCATTTTCCTAAGCTGGGTCACTGTGCAGCCACACAAGTTGCAGAGGTGGGAGGAAGACGAAGGATCTCCTTTGGAACCAGTGTGGGTTTAAGCCACTTGAGAGTAACTGCTGAACTTTTTCCATTTCTGGATGAGAGGAGAAGTGGGGCTTGAGGGGAGCTGCTGAGTGAAGAAATGGAGGTGAGGCTGAGACTGACTCAAGGAAGTTGTACGGGTAAGGCAAGGACATGGTGCGCTGGGATGAAAAATGGACCAGCAGGACTGGGAACAGTGCGCATGGATGGAGTTGAAAATGATGACCAGTAGAAGAAGAAACATGGACAAGGAGCAAGGAAATTTCAGCTGTAATCCATGGCAGTGAGGAAAAAGGAGAGATGGAAAAGAAGCTTGCTAAGGGGGGAGTGGTGTGAGCTACTGGAAAAAGAGGGTGTCATGAAGGGAGTGAGCATGGAGCTGAGCCTGGAAGAGGGAGATTGGGTGGCAACATGGGAGAAAGAGGTTGGAGGAGAAGGGTCTTTGGCCTGAGAACAGTCTGAAAGTGGAGTTGGAAAGTGGGGGGGTGATGCTCAAAATTTCTCAGGAAGTACCTGGGACTTGGACAGCCGGAAATGGAGATGAGCATGTGCTCATTCTGCAGTGTGTGACTGGAGTGGGGAGGAGTCTGAGCTACAGAAGGAGGCATCAAGCTGACAGTCAGGGAGGACAGGCAGGAAAAGCTGGCCCATGTGGGCATCTGGGAGGGCATCCCAGTGCTGGCAAACTTGGTGCTCCTCCGCTGTCTCAAAGCCCAGCAGGAGAACATCTTATCCCTATCTCTTACTGCAGCCCGTTGTCCCTACCTACAGCAGCACCCTGTGACCACTCTGGCTGACACAGCTTGTTAAGCTGAAGTGAGTGGAAGGCTGCTGGTATTTTGGAAATGTCACAACAATGCCACATAGTGAGGTTTTCCATTTTTTTAAAGACCTAGCAAAGTCACACAGTCACAGAAACTGCCTTGAATGCTAACTGCTACGGATGCAAAGTTGAGCACTCAAAACTTAGGAAATAGTGTAATTAAGTCTGCCTGTGTAATTTTGATTTACTCCCTTCCTGTATATTCATTATTATGCAGTACTTCATGGTTTAGTAATCACACTATAATGAAATAATTTTTCTGTTTTGTTGTTGCTGGTCACTTTAAGTCAGCTTAATTCACGGGCAGTTCACAATCAGTTCACTAAGTCACTTCACAGCTACTGGCATAAGCTGGGCTGGGCAGGGGAAAGATGTGACCACATTTGTGCCAGCAATGCTAGCTTAGCTTGGCCCAAACCAATACTCAAATAACAACATTACTCTCCATGTAGCTGGGTAAGAGCTTCAGTTTTATTAAATGTTGGCAAATCCAGTCAGATTTTTAACTGAGGATATCCTTTTTGCAAAGAGCACACACACCTGCAAAGCAAAGAGTAACTTTTCTCTTGAATACATCATCTCTACTTCTTAACTCTTCTGGCTGAAAATAGGAATAATTAAAATTCCCAGGCAGACACCAGACTGCAGAATTTCAACCCGAGTGGTTTAATCATGGAAATGTTCTGTATAACCAAGAAAGATTCTTGAAACTGGAAGAACCAGGCAAGGCTTCCTGGCAGGCACCGTCCCCAGACTGCTCCCTAGAAAAGGCAAAAGCGGAGAGAGCTCCAATGAGGCTAGCCCTATATAAAATGCATATTTCCTGCAAACTATCTTGTTTGTTTTCAGGTGTTTCTGCTGCTAGAAAACATTGGGTTTGGTATGGTTAAATCATCTTCTTGAGATTTTAAATTATACATTTTATCTGGTTTAAATAGATTTATAAAGATTATTTCTTACTAATAAGTACTAAATTTTGACTACCTTGATGATATAATTTGCATTTTAAAGTACTGTGCACCATTTTTGTATCTTAGAAAATATCAACTGTTCAAGTTCAGAATTATATAAAGCTTTAACAGTTCTTTCTGATACAAATTATTTCAAGATTGTCAGTATGTAAGCAAACTCTTGAGATCAAACAGACTTCCTAATTAGTTTTTTGATCTTCTAATTACATCTTTTAGAAGCAGATTGACAGGCATTAATGAAACTTTTAATGTATATTTATAATTTACTCTATCTACAAAACCTTGTGTAGAAGGACTTTTGTTGTCTGTTTGGATACTCCTTAAGCTAAGGAGACACAAACTTTAAGAATCTTCTATAATCTTGCTTGCTGAGCTAGAATTGCATGTGCTGTTTTCTATTATACCTTTGATTCAACAAGGTATTAAAACCTGTGCTTAAGTTTGAAGTTATTTTTATTGTTAAAGTGACTTGATTACCCTCATGCATCAATGTCTTCAGGAGAGTAATAGGTCTTGTTTCTATAATATATCTTTACACTCCAAGCCTATATGTATGTAAAATAGCATCCTTTAGCTGTGAGCTCTTCAAGAACAAAGCTTTACACATTTCCCTTCTGCTCTGCAAGGCTGGAAAACTCTGAAAAGTAGAACCATGTAAACAGTAAAAGTAAAAACCTTTTTGATGTCTGTACGTCACATCCTGTCAGATTGATGCATTAACTTGCCAGATTACAGGTTTCAGTCAGCAAAAAGCAAAGCAAAGTGGTGAATAAAAATTTGACCTGGTTTTCCATATAAATAAAATAGCCAGTAAATTTAAACTGATGGAAGGCAGTGGACTTGGCTGAAAGAACTGAAAGCAAATAATTTACCTGTTAGATAGCTCTTCAGGAGAAATTCTTTCATTTATCTTGGTATTTGGAGACCAAAAGCTCACCCATGGAATTTTGAGGAATCCAGTTACCATCTGAAGTCCATCTCTAATGGCTACAATAAATACATTGTTGTCATGGTAATACAGTGATCAAAGTCTGAGGGAAAAACTCCAGCATTTCTGTGGTTCATAGTGTGAGATGAAAGGAAGACTTGACAAGAAATAAGACTGATTATTTTTTGGGTTTTTTTTTTTCCCTTTGGACTCCCTTCAGCAGGTCCATGTCCTTTATATGTTGGGGGTTCCAGAGCTGAGGTCAGTATTCCAGAGCAGAGTAAGGGGACATCATTACCTCCTCTGACCTGCTAGTCACACTTGTTTTGGTGCAGCCTAGGATGTGGTTGGCTTTCAGGGTAGTAAGCATACAAGTCCTTCTCCTCAGGGCTGCTCTTAATCCATTCTCTGCCCAGCCTGTGTTTGTGTTTGGGATTGCCCCAGCCCTGGTGCAGGACTTTGTTGCACTTCATGAAGTTCGCACAGTCCCACCTCTCAAGCTTGTCCAAGTCCCTGTGCATGGTATCCCTTCCCTCCAGTGTTTCAACTGCACTACACAGCTTGGCATTGTTGGCAGGCTTACTGAGGGTACACTGAATGCCACTGCCCATGTCACCAGCAAAGGTGTTGAACAGCACTGGTCCCAGTACTGACTCCTGAGGAATGCTATTTGTCCACTTGTTCATCAGGCTGTTGACCACAGTTCTCTGGGTGCAACCATTTAGCCACTTCCTTACCCACTGAGGGATTGATCCATTAAACCCATGTCTGTCCAGTGCAGGGACAAAGACATTGTGCGGGACAGTGTCAAATGCTTTACACAAGCCCAGGTACATGATGTCAGTTGCTTTTCCCTCATCCACCACTGCTGTAACAGTCTTGTAGAAGGTGACCAAATTTATCAGGCACAATTTGCCTTCAGTGAAACCATGCTGGCTGTCAACAGCCACCTCCTTATTTTACACGTGCCTTAGCATAGTGAGACTGACTGGCCTGTAGTTCCCTGAGTTTTCCTTTCTTTTTAAAAAGTGGGAACCTTCCCAGAAAGATATTCTGAATTTTAATTAAAAATTAAACTATTTCAATTTAATAGTGTAATCTGACATAGCTATTGTGATATTGTTAGTGCTCAGAATAATGCTGTCATTGTTGCCTGGGAAAGGTGATAGTCTTCTTCCACAATTCAGTTTCTAGGTTTTGTGGCAAAATTGACACAAATTGGCCCAGTTGAATCATAGAATCATCGAATCATCAAGTTTAGAAGAGGCCTACAAGATCATCCAGTCCAACTGCTCACCTAGCACTATCACCGTAACCCCTAAACCACTAACATACATCATCCAGCACCAGATCCACACAGCTGTAAGATACCTCCAGAGGTGGAGACTCCACCACCTCCCTGGGCAACCAATTCCAATGTTTGACAACACAAACAGTGAATTTTATTTTTTTTTTAGTATCTAGTCTAAATCTCCCCCGTCTCAGCTTAAGACCGTTTCCTCTGGTCCTCTCACTGAAGGCACAGCAGAAGAGATTGGCCTCTACCTCACCACAACCTTCTTTCAAGCAGTTGTAGAGAGCAATGAAGTTCCTCCTGAGCCTCCTCTTCTTGAGTCTAAACAACCCCAAATTGGGCCTCCCTGCAAGGCCATGCAGGGAAGTTGCTATGATCAACTGAGAAGATTCACAGTGAAGTCTACTGATGCCTGAAAGATGAGGTTTCACAACAGACTACAACTTACTTCAGTCCACTCTGCCACCACAAGTGCACTTTGGTGGTGGAGGACCAGTGCCATTTACAAATGCCAGATTTCCCTCCTCTGTTCCCTGCTCCTAGCTGTGCACTTCTGCCAATTGCCTTTGCTGTCTTACCTAGTGAGGCTTCTGCAGAAGTCTTGTCAGCTTTCTCTATCAGAAAATAAAAAAAGTAAAGAATGGCTGTGGTTTTTTGCCAAATTACAAAATTTAGCTAGCTCACAGAAGGAGCATGGACCAGTTGCAAAGATAAGCAGTGCAGGAGAAGCAGGACAATCAACCATGACTCTTTGGTGGCCATAAGCCACTTGGCTGGCCCACTCTTCATGGGTTTGAGCATTCAAGATGCAGAGCCTGAACTGCTTGCTCACCAAGCAGGCAAAATGCATGTCCCCAAGGAAGTGCAGGATAGAAGGGAGGCTTGAAATCCTACCTTCTTCTGCTGCTTCAGTGCCTTAGTGAGGGCTGTGCTTAGGGCCATCTCTAAGGCAGGAATTTAAAGCCACAGTCCCTTATGCATTTATGCAACAAGTCTTCCCCTCTGGGTTATTAGTCCTACAGAATACTATCCGGCTCAGATCACTTCAGAGGAATCGTCTCCTTTGCCAACATGCTTTCAGTGTGTTTCTAGCCCCAGTCTAATATTACTTGCTCACAATGAATACCTCATTATTTCAAAGCAGTGTCCTTCACTTCAGTGGTGTTGCCTAATGGGGTATGCCCATAAATCCAAATAGATCAAGCTGTGCAAGCTTTAGTCCCAGTGAAAGGAGATGATGACTCACCTGATGAAGTGCTCACTAGTCAAAGCAAAAGCAGCACAAAGGAAATCTGAAGTGTCAAAGTAGTCTTTTGTCAACAGGGATAGATTCTGACCTCCTTAATCACAGTGGATGCATCTTACAAGTAGTCCCATGAACAAACTGAAACTACTAGAGTAATAAAGTAGCTCTCCTAGGAGAAAGGGCACTGAATTCCAGCTCCAGGTCATTAAACTTGTGTTGAAATTTCAGTCCATTTCATTGGTGTCTCACGGTTAATGTTCCGTGACAGCCCTTTAATACACAGGAAAACAGCTTAATCTGAGAGCGCCCTCCTGGCATGTTATAAATTTCATCAGTATTGACAGGACCATTGAAATTACAATTACAATAAAAGATGTGAAATGTCACATGGCATGGTGATGATCAAATGCTGAGCGCTCTCCTAGCTTACTTCCTGGACACTAGAGTAGGCCCACAGCCATTGCCCAAATCCCTGAGATAAAGGCATAAATGTGGAGGTAAAGGCAAACACAAGGGGAAATTCAAAGGAAAAAGTGCAAAAATGAAAATAATAAATTAAAATATCACTTCCAAAGAGCTTGATTGTCTGAACAGAATTGATGAGAATGTGGAAACCTCCATGCAGGACTGAGGCAGCTTTCATTGGTTTTTTTAAATGTAAGCAGTACAAAAAATTGAGTGCATGTGAGCCATCATTCATAAAATCTGTATAAATACTGTGTCTACTAATCTGGAGTCACTGCTGGATTTTTAAGAATATCCTTGCCAGAAAAGGACTGGTGACCTTAATATTATTTTATTCGATAGTTAGAATGTCAAAAAACAATTTAATTTTGCTGACCTAAATGATAAGAAAGTACTTGTATTGCAGATATTAACTGCCTCATGCAGTTTTCAACCTAAACAATGTAAATAGAAAAGTAGTTTTGTCTGAGTAAGGACTTTATGATATGCCCCAGAGGAATTAAAACTCCAGGAAAGGAAATGGAAAACTCTAGAAAATGTAGAAACTACAATTTAATAGCACGTTTAAAACATACACTTATTTTAGAACATGGGCTCAACATCTACCTTTACTGGATTTTTAAGAAGTACAGGTAAGAACTAGATGATGCATGTTACTAAATCAGAATGCAAAGATCGATAAACATATCTGCAAAACTTGCATTTTTCCTGGACTCCAGCCTGGATATGAAAAAAAAGAATTAAAATAGGAGTAGGAAATTAAAGTATTAAATGCACTTTTTTACCTCCAAATAGACTGTAAATCAACCTTATAGTTTTCATCAGTCTTCAGGCAGCACTTAGCAGTATAGAGTATCAAGCATCTAAAGGCAAGACCATCACATCTGAGTGGTACTTACTGTTCTCATTTGCACTGTATACTGTAAATATACAGCAACAGAACACTAATGCTCTTTGGTTAAGTTTTTAAAATACAAGAAATAGTGAAGTCAAGTTCCCATGCTCAGTCTGACAGTCTGATAGTTTTTTAAGAATTAACTCAAAGTGATTTCAAAGACTCCCAGCCCCTGAATCTCCATCTTGTACTTTTGCACTGCTGCTCCTGAGCATTTAATACACTATCTTTCTCCCTATGTCTGATAGGACCAGACAAGCAGAGGACAATGCCAGGCCACATGTCTGATATCATAGTAAAATAAAGGTATTGCATAAACAAATTAAAGTGTTGGGTTTTTTTTAAAGACAGAGATTTCTTTCTTCAGACCATAGAATAGTTTCAGTTGGAAGGGACCTTCAGGATCACCTAGGTTCAACTCCAAGCCATAAGCAGGGACACCTTCCTCTAGACCAGGTTGCTCAAAGCCCCATTCTCCTGGCCTTGAACATTGCTAAGGGACGGGGCATCCACAGCTTCTCTGGGCAACCTGTTCCAGTGTCTCACCACCCTCACAGCAAAGAATTTCTTTTGAACATCTAGTCCAAACCTACCCTCTTTCAGTTTAAAGCCATTCCTGCTCATCCCATCACTCCATGCCCCTGTGAAAAGTCCCATGCAGCTGTCTTGTCAGTCCCCTTCAGGTACTAGAAAGCTATAAGGTCTCCCTGGAGCCTTCTTTTTCCCAGGCTGAACAATCCCAACTCAGTCAGCCTGTCTTTATAGGAGAGGTTTGGGATGATCCAGACCTATGATCATCTGGACTCACTCCAACAGGTCCACATCCATCTTATGCTGGGGGCCACAGGCCTGGATGGAGTACTTTCCTTTGGTGAGGTGCCACCAGAGGGGATTAGAAGGAGAGAATCACCTCCCTCAGCCTGCTGTTTAGAGATGGTTGTCCTACATTTTGCTACCTCTCCCATACTGCTTTGTTACTCCTTACAGGATTTGGTCCTTGCAACCTGCATGGTTTGGGTATTGATATAACAACGATTTTATTAGGGAAATAAGGATTATTTGATCATGTTGTCTGCATCTCTCTCTCTCTCTCTCTCTCTGTGTGTGTGTGTTTATGTATTTGCATGCAGACGTCTTTGTGTGCCTTTTGAACCTGCTGGCCAATTTGTGAAGTTTGAGAGAAAGATAAAGATGTTGAAATTGCTGAATTTCTTCAATTATGACAATAGATACCTGTCCCTGCAGACACCAGAGAACCTACTCAAGAGCTTTCTGACAGTTTCACTGCTCAAAAAACTTCTTTTATTTTCTGCAAACAGTTCTTTTGAATCTGAGTGCAGTGGAAGATTGTCTCACATCTGAAGTGAGTTGGTTTTGGTTTTAAAAAATAAACATTTTAAAAAGAAAAAGTTGGAAACTAGGAAAGAAGAGAAGTAGGAACTGGTCAGAAATTGGAAAGGTCCTAGGACCAAGTGTCTTGAATTCATGGTGATAGCAGTTTTGGGAGATGAAATATTATAGTAGTGGTTATTCTGGAGAGATTTTTGTGCCATGACTGCTCACTTTGTCTCCTCTGGCCACAAAAAGAGAAATCACAAGTGAGAGGGGTCGTTAATGGGAAATGCTGTATTACTTTCATAGGTCTAATAGATGATGTGAAAAAGCAATTGTCAGGGAAAGCCAGAATCACTCTGAACACTGCAGCATTTAGACCTGCTCTTGGCTAACTGCTATTCTAGAAACGTACAAAATAAAATAGCTAGAAGACGTGGTGCTGTTGATTACATCAGTAGGATCCACTGATCTGAGCACTCATATGCAGCCAGCTGGGTCCTCTTTGAACTTTCTGAGGCCAGCCTTGCCTGTGGCATGTGAGCTGGGTGCAACAAGGGAGAAAGGCAAACACTATGAAAAGTGAGGGGATAAAGAGACTGCCCGCTGAGCACTGAGCTTGCTGCTCACAGGGCCACCGATAAATATCACAGGTTTTATCTGGAAGGTCTTCCCCATCATGAATTTGTACTTTTTCTCCTCCTCCACTCCTTAACATTTCAGAGCAAGCAGGAGCTGGCTACTCTGCTTGCCCTAGATGAGTCACTCCTCCAGATAAGCCTGACTGACTTCAAAACTGAAGTTACTCTGCATCAAGTTGAGACAGAAAAAAGCAGACTGCAAATGAGGAAATGCTCCTGCCAAATTCCAGTACCCATCACATAAAGTAATGCTATTTCATGTGTGAGGTGACGTGCTGTTTTGAACTGACTTCAGCTGATCGTAAAACAAAAATGATGTTGTAATTGTCACATAAAGGCTCCTGACATAGCAGGGGAGAAGACTTCAATCTGTCACAACCTGTTCTCTTTGAGGAAGAAAAGGTGACTGAGAAAGTGTTATTTGGCACAGAACAGTGAATCAGAAGCAGAAATATAGTCTTCTTTCATTTTTTGGATGCGTTTACACTTGCTAATAGGCCACTTGGTGCTCTTAAAAAACTCAACTATTCATTTCTACCTGGCAGCAAACTGAGAATCTACTTTCCTAGGAACGTGCCAGAGAAATACAGCTTGTTCAGAACCAAAAGTTTCAGTCAAGTGCAACAATTAAAACAGAGAATGTTTCACTGACCTGTGGACAGGATGCTCTCCATGTCCAACGGCCTGGCCAGGGAATTTCTACGTGGCTCTAAGGCAGGAAGATTGCCTTTGTGCTTTCCAATGCCTCCACTTCTGAAAGTACTCAGCCCATTTCTAGAAAACTTGTTAATGTGAAGACAAGGCTCAAGAAGGTTACAAAGGTGGCTATTCAGACCCTCAGACTGTGGTTGGAATGCCTAATTTATCATTAGGGAGGCTGGGGAGGAGTGGGGGAATGTAAGCATAAGAAAGACAGTGAACCTCCCTTCATAGGAGCCTCCTGAAGGTGAGCAGTACTGCTTTATAGCAGTGCAGTCAGGCAGTCACCTCACTATAAAGGACATGAGCCAGGCCTTTTTCAAAGGAATTCTTCGATGAGCCAAAAACTGTCAAAAAACATTTGCTTGATATTTTTGTAGAGAAGTAAGAGAAAGGTTCTGTGTAAAAATGTTGAAAAACTCTTTAATAATCTAATAAGCATAGCCATAACCAGACCACAGTAGATCATCCTGGAACAGAGGAAGTTTCAGTGATGCCTTGTAGAGGCTGACCTGGAACAGGGGCTAGACAGAGTGAAAGGATAAAGGGTAGGTTTTTATTAAAAGGCCTTCACAGGGTACACCTTGGGCAGTGCAGGAGTCTCGCAGAGACTGCACCCAAGATGGGTGACAGTCACATGTTTTTTGGATGGATATAAGTTTTGTCCATTTGCATATCAGAGGTTAATTGTCCAATTACAGCTTCAGGTAGTGGAGTCCCATTCTCTTAGTTTGCTCCCCCCCAACTCACTTTTGTTTCCATTTCTCGGGGCCTGAAACAGTGAGGCGTCCTTGATTCTCAGGCCTAGAGAGGAACTGTTGTGTCTGACAAAAATGGGAGAAGCAGTTGCTAACACCCTATGTAGAGTTCAGAGTTACACACTAAAGAACTGCAGGATTACAAATATATGAAAATATAATAGCTAAAATCCTAAGGCATCATCAGGACATAGTAGTAAATGTAGCTCTTCCATCTCTGCTCTTCCTAATCCTGGCATGGGACACCTGATGGGTGTGCTAAATGGCCTCACCCAGCAGAGCCTGTAATACCCTCATCATGCATATCTTACTGCACCCATCAGTGAACATAACCCCCTGGACCCAAATGCTGATGGCAAGATGGGCCCAAGTCAATAAGGAATACCAAGCTCAAAGCTACTCTCAGGCCTTTAGTCCACCTAGGCCATCTTAATCTGCTCGGCTTTGGGGTAGATTAACATTTGGGTTATTGCTAGCAATCACAAGGGTGGGAGAATTCAATTTATTGCTACAAGAGTTCACTGGGATCACTTCAGTACTGGATTATGAGAGGAAAACCTGAATTTGAAGCCCATCTGTGGAGGAAAGGAGGAGACACTGGGCAACTTTTATGCCATGTTTGTGAAAGAGATACCATTAAGTTTTAGCTTAGAAATACTGAGCAAGGAGAAATATTCATGGATTGCATAAGACTGACCAGAAGGCTGGTGTGACGTGAGCACTGATAGGACCAAAAGCTCTAAGCTGAATTTTGGCCCTGCGAGGGTTGATGTAGGATAGGCAAGCAAGCCTGGGGATACACATGAAGTGGGGCTTTGGGGTGGGCAGTTCAGTTTGCTGCTGGATCCTATAACTGTAAAGGGAGAGGCAGACATGGCAGGAGTCAAACATCTTAAATTTAGTTTTTTAACTGTTAGAAGTCTCAGGTGATAATTAAAGATATAATAAAAGGGAGAGGCAGACATGGCAGGAGTCAAACATCTTAAATTTAGTTTTTTAACTGTTAGAAGTCTCAGGTGATAATTAAAGATATAATAAGGCTTAGGATGGTGATTACAGTTAAAATCAGGCAGAAGTGAGGTGCTCATTCTGCTGGGACAATCAGCAGGAATTGTTGGGCTGCAGTGAGGGTCTGCTGAGAGGCAGATGCTTTGCTGAGTTTTACTGTCTTCATTTTGGTTGGGGTTGAGGGAAATGGGATCTGAAGTGTTTAATCAGTTTTTGGATTGTCTAAGGCCCAGGGTGGTACGATGGCAGCAGTCTTCCCCAAGGAGCTTAGAGAAGATTAGTTTTGATTTGGAGTTTGGAGGGGCTGCAGAAACTGAAGCACCCCAGATTTAAAGCTAAAATCAATCCTCAGTCATTGGCTCATTCTTCTCCCAGCCCTACAGATCCAGCCAGATATGAGACTTCTATCAGTCTCATCTCTAAACCTAACTTGTACATCAAAAGAAGTTCACGTGCTCTTCCTCACAGTACAAATAACTACCTGCCCTTCAGCCCCAGTACCAGTTCAGTGAACTTGCAGGGTCAGTGCTATTAACACTCCTGAAGCCAGTGCTTCCACTACCCCATCCTTTAAACCTAGCTCTAACATTAACCCTCATCCTTGGTATATTTTAGCAGCCTGTACCTACTCCCAGGTTATGCACAAGCCATTTGCTCTGCTGGCTTTTGTGCTCAGTCCAGCTCAGTGGGTCTCTTGAGGCTTTCTGACATTGCTCATCCTCATTCCCACCACAACATGGACACTTGTGCTGGACTCAAGACAAAGAAAGTGTCTGCCCCAGCATCTGTGATGTTCCAGCCAGAAGGGTTTTTTTATTAGTGAAATTGAGACAATGGCAGAAGACAGGCAAGAACCCTAAAAATCTTTGCTGGTGAGCACATCACATGCAAATATAACAATGCATAGAAAGCTGTAAACTGCTTTACTCCTCTGATCAGTGATTGATGATCCCACTTTCTCATTTACTCAGAAGGAACAAGTCACTGACCACACACTCACTGTTCCTTTCAGCAGCAGAGGCAGGGTCTCAAGAAATGGTCCTCTTTAAGGTTTCTTAAGAGGGTTTCTTAGGGCCTGCTGCCTTAAATGGTGTTATTCCCAAGCAACCTGCCTGCCAATCCTTGTTAGCTTCTACACAAACACAGACAGTGCATGATAGGCCTTGGCACAATGTGTGTATTTGGCAAGACTATGAAGCCACACTTGTGTTCGGGTCACTTTGTCCTGGTTTTTTATCTAAGCTTTTTCTTATCAATGGCAGTTTCATTTCAGTAAACTAATAATAGCCCTGGAAAAATTTGATGTATCAGCATAAAGACTTCCCATGGCTAAAATCTGAATTTGGAAGTTTATGCTGCACAAAGGTGAGCAATGAAGAAGCTGACATGTTGGCTCAGACTAAGGTGTAGCCTTGCGTTTGCTTGGGGAGGCCTGTGGTGAGGTTTTGCTGTTGTCTTTAGCTGGATCATCAGTTAAGCCCTTTGAGATCCAGTAATTAACTCAGTTCTTTGGGTCCATACTCTAGTTCTACACCAAGCCATTAAATCCCAGACTAACGTAACCTAAAGCACATTATTCCCACTCAGCCCTACAGCTGCTCATGCTTTATTGTGCTTATGCTCTTCTGAGCTTTTTAAGCTTTGGTCTTCCCAGCAACAGCACCTGCTTTTCATCCCCATCAGTCCTTAGCCCCAGTCTCAGCTCCAGCCAGAGTATTAAGAGACTTGAGCAAACTCAGGTCTCCAGAATTCATGAATACCAACCTAGATCGAATCACAGCCTTTCAGTCTGAAGGAGCCAGCCAGAAATATTCGGCTCCAGCTTTTCCAAAGCCAGACACCAGCTGATGCCATTCCTAAACTTGTATTAGTGGCCATGTGGAACAGCCTGTGCTGTCTTTGAGCCATGAACCCCTAAGGCAGAATGATGCTTTGGGAAGCACTCAACAGCAGAAATCAGCTTTGTTTATGGTATCAAACTTGTCCTTTGAAAATGCCAGTGCAAGGTGCATTTTAGTTTGCCTTTTAACCATTTTAGTTTGCCTTTTAACTATCGCCCAAGCATAGGCCCTAAGCAGTGTCCTGTGTTGCCTTCTAGTTTTCTTTACGCAGAAGTACAGCAGCAACTGCACATACAAGTCAAGAAATGGTTGTGGATAAAGACTGCTTTTCTCAAAGCCTCATTGTAAAATGGGCACCTCAAAAAAACCAGACATGTACGTCATGCTATTGTTGGTATTTTGGCACTGCTTTTGAGAAAGCTGGAGTGCAGTTAGTTTAGTCAAGGTCATGAGGGCAGTTCCATTAGGATGATGCACATTTTCCTGGGCAAATAATCGTAGCACAATTTATCTCCAAGCTATGTTTTCACAATAGAGCAGAATCAATGTATCTGATTCCAGTTCACATACATTCATTTTACTTACCGGTGGAAATTGATATTACTGGTTTTTGATAAGTACTTAAATTAATTCCTTCTAGACATTTCATTTAATGCCTTTCAGCCTGATGGAGTTAAATTAGCAGGACTAACTACTTAAGAGTACTGAAAAGAAAATAAAACATTTTTAGGATTAGATATTTGAGACAAGTTTACCCATTAGCATATTAAATCCATGCAATGCAGGTGTTAAAAAGGGCTTCAGTTACTCCCTAATTAGAAACAAACCTTTGATAAGACAGTGTGTGCATCTCTAGACATGAGTTTCCCTGTGGATGGGAGAACAGCATCACTATGCAGCTGCACACCAAGCTGCCACAGCGTATTTTAAATAGCACTGTGATATCCCTTCTTCTAGAGAAGGTTGCATTCTCTGTGTAAGTGGTAATGTAAACATATTTTTTTCCTCTGTTTGTTTAAGAGCAGTATTCAGAGCAGCAGTGCTGCTTTTGCTCAGCAGGACCATATTCTTGCCTGAAGCCTGGGATCAGGCACCCACAGGTCTCCAGTCACGCCAGGGAGGTCAGATGTGAAGCACCACCACTGTATGGCTTTACTTGGCTCTCGTACTGGAAGTTGTGGAGCTCTTGGCACCTCAGTGTCTCCTGCCAGTTTGGGGGAGAAGGCCCACAAAAGCCTTCTGATTGAAAGGTGTGAACTACTATCCCTTGCTGGTCTGACAGAATGGGAAACCTGCATGGGCAGTTCAGGTTTTACCCACGTCACCTCCTGGATCAGAGTCTCAAGGTGATGATTACCCAATGTCAGGGAAGAAGCAACAGGTAATTGCAGAGTTTTTACTCTGGTAAACACCTACAGCAGTGGACACTGCCTGCAAGTAGCTTATGAGTTATGTGCAAATGAGACACATTTAATAAGAAATTCTGGAATATTTAAGTATCTTCCCAAATGTTTTTACCTTTTACTGAAAAGGTCAGAAAATCTGAATTATTTCATTAAAGAGGTGTATTCCAGTTTTCCATAAAAACAGTGTCCTAAAGATTTCTTTGAAAGGTACTGTCTCTGATGTTGGTTGTTTCCATGAAAACATGCTATTTTTCAGACAGAGAATGCTATATCATCTGTTTGGCAGTCTTCTCCTTAATTTATATTTAATTAATAAAATTTTGCACTCACCTTTGTTTAAATATGCAAGGCCTAGATATGTGAGGATCTAGAAACAATTACTGAAATCTTCAATAAAAAAATTCATCTCTCCTCTCTATTTACTCCTCCTTTTCCCTCCACCACCTCTCAATGCAAAGTAGGAAATGCAAGGTTGGAAAACTTGCAAAAAGCTTGAATCGAAAGTATTTGAGAAACACCTTTTGTCAGAATTAGCAGGAAAATGCAGTGTTTATGTGATGAAATGTCACCTTTCAAGGTACTTTCCATACAATGAAATATTTCCAGTTAAGCTACTATGAAGTCACTATACTGTGTTAGCTATGTTATGCATGTGGATGTTTATTTTCCAAACATTTCTTCTAGGAATATGGTTTTGTGCTGTATGGCTTTGTGCATTATAGCCTTAAGTCTACTTACTTCCCATCTCATGAGTCTTGTGGAACCTTCTTGTCAATGTCTCAATGATAGTGGTGCCCTCCATTTCCATCTTTCTTGTTATTTACTTAGTCATCTTACTACCTTACAGATATGTCAACTAGCAAGAAATATCAGTAAGTACATTGTGAGCATTACATCTCTGTCTTTAGTATTGGGCATTTTTGGTGGCATTCACAAATCAGGATTTTTTCCTTTTTCTTGGATTCTACATCTGGCAGTAGTCTATATGTGCTAACCAAATTTGGCATAATAGAGTTTTTACTCTTAAAGAAGTAAATAAAAATTAGTTCTAAAGTGAAACTGCTAATATTTCAGTTTTCTCCCAAAGGGAAAATAAAACACAAAATCTGTTACATTTTATATTTACAGTAATTTCCAGAACATTTAAATCTCTGGGTAGACTACACTTTTAGCAGAATTCAGTGAGATATCCTTGACTCAGGATGCAGGTGTAAAATAAGTGTGAAATTACGGAGGAAAGTTTGTGAACATGGTGTTGCTTCCGCCTTTCACTTGTTTACTATTCCTTGTATGGAGAACCAAAAAAATGAGGGTAGGAAAGGTCAGAGAGCGGTGATGAAAAAAGTGAGTTTCAGGGTTTCTTTAGCTTTCTCTGCTGCTCCAGGAAGAGCTTTTGCAGTTGAAGAGCACACATTTAAACAAAGAGGCAGACCAGCAGTCGCACAAGCTCATTTCTCAGTTACATTCTCAGATGTAACTGTCTTCATTTTAGGAAATGAGTAAATGCCAAAGTGGAAGTTTCTATACTGGAGCAAAGGCCAACCTGCTTGTGTGCATGAGAAGAGCTGGATGGTGCCAGGAAGGCTGGACATGCTGGTGTGGGAGTGCTTGTTTGTACTGGGCAGTGGTGGCAGCCGTGGTGGATAGAGAAGAGGGGGGAAAAAAAAAAACACTTCTGGAAACATTTTGGTGTTGAAACCTTTTTGCCCAATTGCTCAAGACAACTTATTTTTAAAAACAACAAACCAAAACCAAACAGAAGATACTTGCATTTGTGTGACTTGAGTTAGCTTAATGCAATCCTGTGTTCTCCTGGGTGCGTATCTCTGCTATCCTACAGAAACAAAATGTGTCTGTGTTTGAGCTTTTTGTTATGTTCCCTCTTTTCTGACTTGTCTTTTGAGAGTCATTTTCCCTAATCTTCTAAAGTATGATGAGCGCACATCAGCATTCATAGCAGGCTAAAGGAAATTTAGTGGTAAAGGGAAAATAATTGTTTCTGTGGCACTTTTGTCCTGCAGGAACCCTAAATTAAACACGTATAAAATCTGGGGGAGGTAGAAGGAAGTGATAGAATGCACTTAGTCTCCTATTCCTTCTTGAGCTTTTTACTCTCCTGCTCTTTCTGTTAAGCACAAGTATCTCTCATATTTGTTGCTTTCTGAGAAGAGTCATGTCTGCATTTGTAGCTAAGGAGTATCGAACTTGGCTTAATCAGAGTATCTTAGAGCAAGAAAAATGTTGCTTAGTCTCTGGCGCACAGCACAGCTTTCATTTACACTAGAGACTGACATCCAGAAGAAACCCAGGCCATGCTGCTTCTGCCCTGGCTTCATTCTCTTCCTGTGCCCTCGGTGGCTGGCATGAGAGCCACAGGCTGCTCTGAAATCCAAGGGCTTCCTTGCTCACCCTGCTGTGCCCCAGCCTTGTGCTGGCAAGTAGGTGCAACATCTGCACCCATGAATCACAAGCCTCAGAAAGCAGGGCAGGCAAAGAGGGCTCGCTCTTTCCCTCCCTCTTGTCTTAACTGTTTTCTTAAAAACTGCGCATTCCGCCACAACGGGACAAAATACCTCATAATTTCTCAGCTCTCCTGAGGTTACATGTTCTAGTGATGGCATTTGCCACCCGTGTGACAGGAGAGAAGATACAGGCAAGGGATGCAGTACTTGGGTTAGCTATTGCAGCCACCAAAGTGCTAAAGTTGCTTGTGCATGCTTAAGTAATGACAATGCTGAGGGTAGTGGAGAAGAGTCCCCCAGGAACAGAACATGAACATTAATTATAGGGGGGAAAATATATTATTAACATCAGACTGCACACTACAGGAGATCCCAGTGTGACTATTAAAGGAAATTAATTACCACCTCTTTTTACCTTTCAGATCAACTCTTCTTTGTAATGAGAATAATTCCTTCATTGTTACCACTAGTATTATCAACTGTAAGAGAATAATTTTTTCCTGGTATTCCATTCACAGCTATTGTACATCTCTATGTTTTGAAAATAAATACTTCCAGCGGAGGTATTGCATCCCCTTTAAAGGGAAGTTCCCCAGACTCAGCTCAGGCTCTGTAAAATGGAGCAGTATGCTAAAATACTCATTCCTCTGCACTGATAAATGTGAAATAGCATTCTCTGATTAAATTATTTTCCATGTAACCCACTACCCTAAAATAGAGCAGTTAAGGAAATACTCTTTTTTAGACTACTCCAGCTTTACAACCCTCATTTCCAGATCCCAGTGTGTTTTCCAAATACATCTTGCATGAACTCACATGAGAAATTTTTGCTGGCAAAGTCAGAATTGAGGTCAAAATTGGACTAAAAGAAAGCTCATTACAACTTTAACATCTGTAATCCACCCTGAGGAGAGAAATGAGTGCAGCGAGCAGGCCATGGATGCATTGTTTCCATTGTACTCTTGATTAACTTATAATTCACAAGTGAGGGACTGTGAAGGAGACTACTGACTGATGGAAGGTCACCAATTCCAAGAGGAAATAAATGATATATAGGCATCCCATTCATCACTTTATTTGTGTAACAGCATTTGGGACTCTGTCTCTGTAGAATAAAGCTCATTTAAAATCTTTTAATATTTTTGCAAAGGCAAGGCTGGGGAGCTTGTGTAATCTTGCTAACAAAAGAACCGTATATAAAACCCACATCATCCCAGGGCAGCCAGTGACTTTTTCCTTGAAGAGGGTGCTAATTCCCCAAATTCCTCATGATTGTCCTTGGATAGAGGCCAGTAATTATCATGATTCTTTCCATGCTGTATGAAAATCTGCTGTCACCCTATTATTTCTAGTGTAATAACAATCCTAAGCTTTGCTGTGAGGTTTGCCTTTGCATTACAAGGAGCACCCACTTCTCAGGAAATCCTTTATTACAGCCGTGGCTCTAATTTGTGTCAGGTTCCCACATTCTGGTATACCATGAAGATATGGCATCAGCTGGTCCCTTTCTTTGTAGAAAAGCAGATAGCCAAATATCTGCAAACATGCATCAAGCTCCTGAAGCAGTATCTCCCTTTACCACATGGAAACGGAAGCAGTGAAACAGGAGCTAGTCTAAGCCTGGAAGCAGTAGGAAGAAGTCAGCATACTCCACTTGTAAAGGCTGTAGAGAGTTTGAGTCAAATAAGACAAAAAACCAGAAAGTGGGTGGTAATACAGACATTAGGGCCAGATGAAGAAAAGCCCTTTGCATATATATCCCTATTTTTGCTTCTGTTAAGTGATACCGTGGCAATAGGGAAGCCAGATGTGAATGAAAGAACACTTCATTTTCTGCTACAATTTATTGCAGAAATAATAAATGCTGTGCTGCACAGACTCAAATTGATGTATGTGATCTTCTGTGTTTTTGGTGGCTAATAGGATTGCTTTGGAGCAGGTCAGTGCACATTCACACTTTCAATTGCTTTGGAGAAAAGCAAACTAAGTGTACCATGAAAAATGTCATCACGTAACATGGCGCCGAAAAGATGATGTATGTCTTTACTGTGATATTTTTATTATGCCTCAGAGAAAAATCCACTTTAATGCACAGCTGCAAAAAACCCCACAGGTCTTAGGGCAAAAAAGACACACACTAACTAGAATGGACTAGCATTTTCTGTCACATGAACTGGCAGAACTGCAAAAATGCATGCAACGGGAAACAAGCTGCATCTTTCTGAGTGTTTTGAGGGTTTTTTTAGTGGTAAATTTGAATTAATGACGTCTTAATGCTGCATTTTGTTATAATGCCTGTTTGGAAGGACTGAAATGCTAGATAAAGAAGCAAGGGAAAGCTATAGCATGTCTGCAGAGTCTTAAGGTATGGAGGAATCAAGGCACAATATTAAAATAAATTCTAAACAGCAGAGGTGTTCTTTGTTCAGTCTACTACGCAAGAAATATGACAGTCAGTATGACAAAAAAAAATCTTCAGCCAAATTCCATCTTTGTCACATGTAGAGCATGCCGCATGCTTGGAGCTGTGCTGAGCGGGCAAATCCTCACCCAAACCATGACTCCAGTTAGCGGGAAACCTCTTCATTAAAGAAGCAGCTGCTGTGCTTGGTCATTCTAGCTCCATTTCAGTGACTCTGTGTGTAGTGCTAGATCACAATTCCGGGTCAGCTTTACAGAGCTTTAGCTCCACACATTTCAAAGGTCTTACTGTTGTTTCTCACCGATGTAAGAACAGACACTGGCCTCATTTCTCTGTCCCAGCTGACGTGCTGGAGGACGCCAGTAGGCGAATGGTATTTCCCCCGTAGCACACCTGGATAGGGTTGGCTGCGGAAAGAGGCTGTTCTCACCGGGGCTGGGAGCGGTCAGGAGGGCAGGTTCATACACCACAGAGAGGGGCAAAATCCAGACTGAGCCCAAGGTAATAGGTTTGATAGTTTAAGAATAAGGAAACAGCAGATGTCTTTGATGCGTGTTAAGAGCAACCAGGTCAAAGACTCGGTTTGTGGTGTTTAGGTTTTGACAGAGAGAAGAAGCAGCAGCCTTTCTTCTGACACATGGCGCAAAACTTCAGTCTTTTTTTGAACATCTTTTTGGGATGACAACCTGTGATCCTTCCTTGTGATGTGTAGTGTTGTTTTATTTCCTTCCTGTGATTTCCACATGACAGTGGCTGCTTCGGTCTGCAGTTTAGTTCTTCAGGAGTAGACTAGAGGAGGAAAAGTGTCTGCATCTGTGAAAGGGATAATACAGGAGAAGGGGTCAGAGAATGCCTGTTTCCCAGGGAGCCTTCTTAATGTACTTCACCACTGACCCAAAGATACGTTGCAATCCTTGATAGTCAATGCAATTCCTAGCAGCACCTGGATTTTCTTTCAAGGTTTCTTACCCAGGTTTGCACAATCTGTTATTGCTTATCTGTACAATCGAAAATCATCCTAGCAGCCAACACAAAATAGTTGAAAGCTAGCAATGAATTTAGGAGCTGTGCTAGCTGTTCAGAGATTTATTATCTTTTTTCTTCTGGGTAATGGGCAAGTTAGAACCTTTCGATATTTCAGCAAAAGAGCAGCAGAAAATACCCCTGAAGACAGGCTGCCTAAGCTCTAATCGTGTATCTGAAGTCCAGTACCAATGTTTTCTCTCAAGAACAAAGTAATTCATTCAACTAAAAGAGAGTGAGATTGACTTTGAAAATTAAAATCAATGCTTTAATTCAATACACATACAATTACCAGCTGTCAAATGGCATGTAATGCACTTTTACTGAAAAAAAAACAACGGCACAAAAGACGAGAAAGGAGGCTTTGACAAATGTTAGGATTCTCATAATGATGTTTTTTGTGTGGTGTTGAAAGCAAGACTGCAAAGTTAAGCGCTGTAGATGATAGGGCATTATGCAGAGGGCGTAAAAGGACCAATGGTGTTTTTCAGAACACATATCACTGCTCTCTGTAATGCTCTGTTGTCACAAATATATGGTGATTAGCTATTTATCAGCGTGAAAGCACATCATAAAACATTCCACATATCATTGAGTTTCTAATAATCTGTGTCACTGTGAAGATTAATACATTAAGTCAGTCCACACAACTTCATGAAATACCTTCCTTTGCCAAGATTTGTGTTGGGTTTGGCAAATGAAGGATGAAACACTGATGAAATGGGAACATCTAGTTTTGTTGACTAGTCTGTGAAATAACAAATTTGTTTTTACACTCTTTAACACTGTTTTGAGGGGATAATAAGGGTGCCCCTGGTAGCACTGTCAGCTTCCGAAATATCTCACCTGCCTGCTCTACTACTGCAGTCCTCCTTAGATGGTTTTGGGCTGTGACTTACCTATATTGAAGCCCTGCAGACCTTTTTGCTGTGTGAAGGCATACTAAAGACCAGCACTGCATATCAAGGTCCATATTTTCAGTTATGGATGTCAAGAGATCAGCACTTAAATCTGTATTTACCCATTGGACTAACTGCCCTCCCAAGCCTCCACACATCCTTCAATTCCAGATTTATCACTACCTATATTGTCACGTGTACTTTCCCAGAGCTCCACTGTGTCTAAGGATACTCTGAAAATCATATTTTATCTAGTAGACAATCAGTGTAATTACTGTTTCTGAAAACAAACAAATCAGCTGTAACATTGCAAAAGGGGAATTGTTTCAAATCACAGAAGACCTCTGAAAATCCATCCACATATTAAGATAGCTAAATATACTGCCATCACTAGCTTAAAACCACGTTTGAAACTATTGCTGTGAGACAACTCAGTACATGATTTGGAATTAGATGAATGATGAATCCAAAGTGATGACACCCATCTTCAGTTCGGGGAGAAGGTGGAAGTTCATTTGGATTGATTTATTAATGTTTTTTTCCAGAGTCAGTAACATACTTGATAATTAATGGCACAGAAATATGAGTTCAGCTGAAATCCTTCATAAATTAAAAGTATTTAATTTAATAGTAATTTAGAGAATTTTGCAAAGTGCCAGAGCAAGATAACTGCATTTGCAGAGGAAGCAAGATTGAGAGAACTGTCTCCTGGACTGATGCAGGTAATGCATCTTTATAGCCATGTGGGTCAGATTTCAGTAGCAGTATTACTATCCTTCATATCAACATTTCCATGAAGAGAGATAAAATATGTCAGGAAAACTATTCTCTCACATTTCACTCCTTGCTCTTTAGCTGCCTAGAAATTTACTGTGTGCTTCACACAGTACACAGTGGAGTATAGTTTAAGACTTCTCATTATTTCTCAGGGTAATGTCGGTTTTAAAATAGCTTAGAACAAGACAGTGGACTAACTGAAGCACAGCTGCAACTGTGTTGCAGTTCCTTCCCATAAAATATTTCAGCATGATAAAGAGAGAAGAGCAAATCTAAGGAATGACAGCCTTTTAATGCCTTTCTGTTCCAGCTTCCCATGACTAACAATAGCTTAAACCCTTTTGGGATACCCAGGCAGTGGCAGTTGGATGCCTGTTTCTCCTGGCCAACGTGTACCTCAGGCTTTGGCTGTGGCGGCAGCACTCAGGTGCTTCCAGATATCCAGCGCCAACACACGAGCAGGGCCAGAAGCTGAACCAAGATAGCCATTTTTTCAAAAAAAAAAAAACAACAGGGCAGTTAGACATTAATGGAGCAACATTGGAAGGGATGGGTGACATAGACAGACGTCAGTGTGCCCTGCAAACATGTTTATTGAATTTTCTGTGCAATTTTCCCATGAATTTAGGTAATATGGAGCATTTTGCTTAGGAGAGGTAGATTTTATTTTTTTCTGCCCCATGTCCTTGAGAGGGAGGTTTGAAACAGCAGGGTGATAATTTTCAAATAAGAGAGCAAAAGGGCTGGGGCCGAGATTTGGATGAGGATGTCCCTCTTTTTCTCATGCTTATTTGAAAAAGCCCTACTTTGCTTTGGGGGATTTGAGTGTCTCCCTGCAGCAGATTTTAGGACTGGAACATGTTCAATCATGGTCAGAGAGGATAAAGTGTACTTAATTCTCTGCTCTTTAGGTGGTTTACATTGGCACAGGCTGAAAGGTTTAGAGTTCTGAAGTTTACACATTCACAGAGTCTTGGTGTTCAGTTTTAACATTATGTACTTTTTTCACTTGAAGTAGGAAACAATAGGAACCAGCAGAAAAGTTTTCTCAGAATCTTGGCTTTTGAAGTATCTAATGAAAGGAGGATGAGGAGGGAAAAAAACACCCATGGAGAACCTATGATTTTTCTGTTTAAAAGCAAAAGATCCCCAGACCTGAATACCCCTGAAATAGTGTGGCAGTAGGATGAAGTATAATTTTTTCAAAGTAAAGTGCTGTGACATCAAATTTTATACTACTTTTGGCACAGTTTCTATAAATTGATATCTTTTCACAGACACTAAAGTTGCTATAGTTTCAATAGCCACCATTGAGACTGCTTTAAACCTACGCAACAAGGAGAAGCAATAGCATTTTTGCCAATAAACTTCCCAATCCATCCAGTGACAACAGCATTTTTCCTAAGGTCCCCAAAACTGCCTTTGAGATCTCTCTTTTTATGTGGATTGTAGAAACAGGACATGGGACTTTCCCTTTTCTCCTCATCTCAACCCATAGCCCTGCGATTTACCTCTCCCAGCTGCTCACGAGACTAGGAGCCAGAGGACCCAACCCCACCCCAATCTCAGCTGCCTGCCAACTGCTTCTCTTTCTTTCCTCTTTCTCCCTCTCCCTGCCCTCCCCCAAACTGAGCTGCCCTACACAAGCTTTTTTTGGTGACGCTGGGTAAATATGTAAACTAGCAGACCTACGGTGAGCTGCATTGATGCTTAACTACATCTCTACAGCCAGGTCAGGTGCTGATCAGATGCTTCAAGAGCTGTAGTCATAGTACTGGCTACAGAATAGACAGGATGTAAAGTACCTTATTTTCTGCAGGATATTTAATCCAAATTTTTTCGGTTATCTGCAAAATTCATGGTGCATTGAGGGTTCAAGGCCTATTTTTTCTTATGTGGTGCTCCAGTAATGGCTATAGCACTCGACACACATAAAATGTGATACAGCATGAGTTGAGATCTAGAATTACGTCAGGTTTTTCCCCTTCCTAGTTTTTTCCCTGGTAATTATGGAAGATAGGAAACAGTGTGCAACAACTGATGCCCTTCAGGACAGGGACACACACTTAGTGTGCCTATATGAATATTTGACACAGATGGCAAATAAAATCAAAGTCAACTTGAGATTCTGACAGCAAATCTTGCAAGTGAAAAGGGAAAATGCACATTATGAGTGGAAAGCAGCACCCATCAGAGCCAAAAGATGCTTTCCTTCCAATATCACTTGGCACAGAACAGAGATTATTTTGCAGTTTAAAGTCATGCAGTACATAAGTGCGAGGTGAATCAGCACATCAGTATTTCACTGTGGTTTTCCGACTGTCTCTATTCCTTTTCAAAGTTAATATCTGGCAGAGGCATAATTTGATCTTTTGCTGTGGGGCTTTTAATGACTTCTCTGTTTCAGAACTGCCACAGTTGAGTGAATAAGCTAAAATGTAAGTGCACTTTACACTCTATGGACTGTATCCTTCATTTAGCCTGTGTTCAAGAGGACATTAGCCTGAGACTTCTTAAAATCTCTGCTTCATTTTGGTCAATAGGGAGAGTTTAATGTACAGTATGAAGTAGGAAGATGGTGTATGAATAAAAAATATAAACAAAAGCAGTTACAGTTCTCTCTTGATCCTGCATTTCATCAGTTTAAAGCTGTTTTTATGCTAATCAGTGCTGGATCACTGGAATGCACTATGGATAAAATACAGAGTTTTTCAAGTTATTTCCTTGTGTAGGATCCTTAAGAGGATATCTGAATTCTGGAGCCAGATCAGCTTTAATTGATTCTAAATAATCAGATTCCAAACTGACTATATATTGACGTTAATTATTTCAGGCTGTGCACTTAAATTGAACACGCAGCTTAAGCTGTTAATGTGTGCTCTTCAGAATCCCCTTTTTTAAGTCACAGCTATCTAAAGGAATGGTTGGGATGGGGTTTATTCCCAGAGGACCAAGAGAGAGCAATTCTAGCTGCCTTGCAAGCTCCCCATGCAGCACCGCCACACACATCATGTAACACAGCAGTGTTGCACCACAAAAATAGAACATCTATCAATTACGGTTGAAGAGGCAAAAACCTCCCTCTAAAATTCAAGACAAAATCCCCTGAGAATGCTGAAGCCAATAGCAGAAAAAGGGACACAAGGTGCAGAAGAACTGACGAATTAGAGAATTTCCCATGTGGGAAGGCAATATCAGCCCTTAAAGCTGGCCTTCCACCAGAGAGCAATTATGCAGAGATTTTTCCTGTTTCTGTACTGGCTTTGGGCTTGTTTCTCCACATCTTATTTTTTATCATGCTGACCCATAAGAGTTACCATTAACTAAAAATAAAGAATAGGAAATGCTTTATGCTCTGTACAGTAAAGGTTTTAATTTTCATCTCATAACATTTTGTTTTTCAAATCACTGTATTCCCAGCAGCACAGCAAAAATCATTTGCTTTAATGCAATTGCTAATAATGATGATATCAACACAAACCTCTGTTTGTTCATATGTTGAGCTCATTGAATAAAGAAGCTTATCATTTATCTGTGTAGAAGCTTTTAATTAGTTTTCTGAATTTACTCCAGAGATTAATGGGCAGATGATATTCGATATATGCTTTATTGTTTTAATTTCTTTATTGAGATATCTGTATTTGTATGCTCTTCCCTATTTGATCCTTTACTTTTTTCCTCTCTGTTCGATAACTGTAAAATATTTGTCTGCAAACAGACTCATAAAAAATTCCACTAGGCCATTGCACCTGGGCGATGATGGGTGGGCCGTAACATAGGACAGAGCAGCAAATTCTGCTCTATCACGGATTATAAACTTTACTCAGAAAATACTGTGTCACTGAAAAGTGTCACTCGCTGGCACTTTTCAGGATTTCCAGTAAGTTGGAGAGGTACCTTTTCCTGCTCACACACAGTACTAATAGTTTGTGTATTCAGGCACTTCTTTTTTTAAATGAGATTTCTTTTGACCTTTTCCCCCAGCTGCCACCTTTTCCCCTGGTCATCAGTTACTGTTGGCCACTGCAGCATGGCTCCTGCCACCCCTCATATCCCACTTACCCGTGGGACTGTTCCAGTATAGCAGAGTCATCCTGTGCGACTTCCTGGTGTCCTGCACCTGACAGGTCTGTGTTTCATGCAGTGGGTCACATCCTCTGCCTACCTGGGAGGTGCACGTGCTCTTGTTGAGTCCACGTGAGGACCCGGAGCAGAGGAAGCTCAACCCTTGGGCTGTTTAGGGAAAGAACTTCAAATCTGTCCTTTCAATGGAGCGGTGGTGTCACTGACTTTCCTGATGGCAGCCAATATCCACAGTCTACTACCATCCTGGCTCAGGGACTGTGCCCTCTTGTTACCAAGAACGGAGATCGAGCTCAAGCTGCTGAATCCATCTTTGCTTTTCTTAATTTCTTGTGTCTTGGGAGAAGGTGCACCTTCGAAGTGCAGATAAAAGGGAATGGAAATCCTCGGTAAACAGCGCGTCATTTTTATTAAAAATAGTGCCCTGTGTAAATATAAAGTTCAGCATTATGGTTTTGTTGGCCCAGTAGGAGAGGGATTAAAAATGCTCATTAATGGGATTTAAAAGCAGGAGTTCAGTTATATTAGCTACAAAAATATAATTATCATAATTAAGATTGCAAAGCACTAACGAAGCTGTTTAATAATTATCCTTTTTCCTTAGAGATTCATTTTATAAAACCTGATCTGAATTTTACATCACGCTGGAGAAACTTTATCTTTGTAGAAATGGGAACCATTGGTAGCATGAAGGGTCTTAGAAAAGCAGTACTTTGCATGTAGCTGGAGTGTGGCTCAGTCTGAGACAGGAGGGACTGAAGGGCATAAATGTTCAAGATGGCACAAAATACGGGTGCAGCCTTGGTCTGATGCTGTAGCTGAACTCTTGGCAGGTTTATGGACTCAGACACAAAACTGGGAGACTGCAACTAGAGAACATTCCTCCCCAAAGTGTCATGCAGTCAGGCAGGTTGTGTGTCTCTACCCTGAAGCCTCCTGCCTTGCTCTGGTCAGAAATGACCTTAAAGCTCTGTAGGTTACGTTACCTGCAAGGGAGACAGCAAGCAGTACAGAGCAATAATCTGTATGGTCACAGGCTTGCAGAGCCCCTTCTGAAAAGAAAGAGACAGCAAGTTCTCAAAATTAAATGACAACAAATTGTCCATTTAAAAATATCTCCCCCAAACAGCTTTTCATGATTCATCTCCCCAGATGATTAAATATTTAGTTCTGCTGACAGGGATATGATAGCTACTATAGAGCAGAAAATTTAGTGCAGTGTGTGAGTTATAAGCAGATGTGTTATCAAGCTGTTAACACAAAAGTGATGGGATTATTGGTGTTGATATCTGTATTTATTTCTGTAATATTGTACAGGGGTTTTTTTCCTGTCACCGGGAGATTTAGGCCACAGCTTTGCCTCTTGCACGGGGCAGGGAAGTTGTCTTGCAGGGTCTCGGCAGGGACAGTCACATTGTTCCCCCATGCCTCCCACCTCCAGCCCCATCAATGGCAGAGCAGCTGAGCACCCATGGGTGTCACCATGCTGCGATGCCCATGAGGATGGGAAGGCCAAGGAGAGCACTCACTGCCTGACTCAAGTCCCAGTCTGCTCCTTGGCCCTCCAGTTCTTGCTGGTTGCAGAAGCAAACAAATCCCACATGGGCAGGGAGAAGGCAAGGACACTGAGAGAGGACAGCCCTTCACCCTAGGTCCTGTTTAATGAAGAGGGAGATGCCACATCAGGATAGGTGCTTAAAACTCAAAGGAAACTTGACTTCATGTTTAGTTTCTGCTTTCCTGCTGAAATCTCCACAGAAACATGTATTCTGTTATTTCAGCATTCTTGTGTATGGAGGTGGTGATCACAGCTGGTGTAAATTGTGACAGTTAATTGAATAACACTGTCAAAAGTTCAGAATTTTTTTCTAGAACCAAATTTTCTGTTGTTAGCAAAATTACTTCTAGACCCAGAACCTTTTAAAAGAAGAGTAATTTGGTTATTTGAGAGCCATCCATAAACACTTAACAAAGAAGGGAGGGGAGCGAGACCAAACTTATGTCAGCTTCTGGATATCTTGCTTTACATTCCAGTGCCACCATAGCCTGTTTAATCATATGGAAAGGATTAAAATTATCTTGTCAAGACTCTTGCTGCCAGAAAACAAAGAGAATGACTGATAACAATCCCATCGAAAAAGACTAATTTTCTGCTTGCTTTGGTGTTTCCCAGGTAGTTCATGTCAAACAAAATAAAAATCCTTGTGTTTTTGACAAAAAAATCTTTATAGTGTTATACTTGCATATTTTGCCTGTATCAGGTGAGTATTTGACCATCGGAAGATCATAGGTCAAATGTTATATTATTCTACTTATTTAAATATTTGCAGAAGAACATAAACAGATTTTTAGAACTAAGAATATTTTATAACTGAGACTCTTTTCAAGGAAAGGTTTCAGAGCTAATAATTGTAAAATAATCTGTGCAGTTCTACCTCCACACTGTGACCTGGATTTTGTGAAGATACCACATACATGAGGGCCTTCTTATAGCAGTATAGAGTTAAGCACATTTTAAAGTCTTTGTACATTCGAGACTTCTGATACTATGAGGATTAAAGTTTTATAAATACCTAAAACAGATTAAGAACACGAGAAGTA
Organism: Callaeas wilsoni; assembly: GCA_013398955.1. Classification (NCBI taxonomy): domain Eukaryota; kingdom Metazoa; phylum Chordata; class Aves; order Passeriformes; family Callaeidae; genus Callaeas; species Callaeas wilsoni. The sequence goes on along the minus strand of VWPU01018623.1, from coordinate 5,207 downwards.
GAGAGAGAAGAAAAACAGGTTTTACAGTCAAGGATCATTCTCCTGAGAGGCCTTTTTCTTCTGGGTTTTTTTTTTTGGGTTTTTTTTTTTTGGGTTGGTTTGGTTTGGGGTTTTTGGGAGTTTTTTGGGTTTTTTTTTTTTGGGTTGGTTTGGTTTGGGGTTTTTGGGAGTTTTTCGGGGTTTTTTGTTTGAGGTTTGTTTTTTTTTTTTGCTTATTCTATCATAAAGTGAATTTTTTAAAAATTAACATCTAGAAGTGCCATGACAAACACCTGACATACAGACATACAATGTCAAGATGTGTATCTGTTCGTACAGCAGGAGGGATGTCAATGTAGGGGAGACAGTGTGCAAGCTATTTCTAATACAGAGACCAAAAGCATAATAAAATATATTTCAAAAACAAATATAATATAGGAACTAATTCAAGGGAACTGATTTGCTTAGGATATGTAGCCAGCTCAGTAGATCCAGAATCACTGGAAAATTCAGGTTGAAACTGAATTGAGGCTGAAACCTCAGGAGGTTTCCAGTCCAACCTCCTGCGCAAAGCAGGGCCAGCTCTGAGGTCAGATCAGGCTGCTCAGGGTTTTGCTCAGTCAGGCCTTGAAAGCCTGCAGGTGTGGGAATGGCACAGCCTCTCCAGACAGTCTGCTCCATTGCCTGGCTGTCCTCATGGAGAAAAGTTCCTTCTCTCTTCTTTAAACTTATGCCTGTTATTCTCAGTCTCCCGTCCTGCACCACCATGAGGAGTCCAGCACTGGTTGTTCATTGACCCCTTGTAGGCAATGAGAGGACTCTTAGGTGTCCCCAGAGCCATCTCTTGTCCAGACTAAGCCAGCCTGGCTATTCCAGCCCCTTCTCATGAGTCAAGGGCTCCAGGTTCCACCACTGGGGATGCTACTGACCTTCCTCCTGGTAATCTATCATTTCTGTCCTGGTCACATTACCCTAAATTTGGTATAACAGGTGCCGAGTGAAGGAACATAAACCCTTCCCTTGATCAGGCTGCATTGCTGTCCATGCAGCCCAGGGTCCTGTTGGCCATCCTTGTCACCAAGGCACACCACTGGTTCATGTACAGCATGCTGCCTGCTGTCTTCCAGAACTCCCAGGGCCTTTCCTGGAGAGCTGCTCCCTGCTTAGTCCATCCCCAGACTGTATCAGAGTTCAAGGCTCTTCATTACCACGTACAGGACCTGGCACTTGTCCCCACTGAATTTCATAAAGTTTCATGTCTGTCCTTTCCTTCAGCCTCTCAGTCTCCTTCATGGCAACAGCCCTGCCTGTGAGCATGAAGCCAGCATAAATGACATCCACTACTCTCTCCCCGTCCACAGATCCTGTCATTTCATCATAAAAGGCGGTCGGGTTATGCTTGGTAAATCCACACTGGCTGTTTGTGTTTACCTTCTTCTCCATGTGCCCAGCCCTGTGCTCCAACAGGACTCACTTCGTGATTTGCCAGGGACTAAAGTAAGGCTCACTGGCCTGTTGCTCTCTGGATCACCCTTTTGCCCTTTCTTGAAGGCCAGCATTTGCCTGTTTCCAGACACCAGGAACCTCCCTCACCTCCACAACCACTCAAAATGAGAGATCAGCCTAGCAAAGGACACCAGCAAGTCTCCCAGCACCCAGCGAGGCAAGTAGTTGGTCCCCATCAACTTGTATGGTCAACTTCCCCCAGGCTTCCTCAAGTTCCCTGAGTTGATCCTCACCTTTGCTGGTGCTTCTGCTCCTCCCTGCCCTTGCCTCCGACATGGAGGGTGGGAGGCCTTGCTGGTAAAGACTGTGTCAAAGCAGGCATCAGCCTTACCTGTTTTGCTATCACTAATTCACCCCCTCACACACCTCCAGTACTGCAGCAGTCTCACATTTTCATTGTTAACCTTTTACTACTGATGTAGCAGCAAAAGCTCTTCTTGTTGCCCTTGTCATGCCCTGCAGGTGTCACTTTAGGTGAGCTTTGGCTTTCCTGCCACCATCTCTACGTACTCAGTGAAGTCAATACAGAAAGACACCTCCGCTGGGTGATTTACCATCCCTTGCCACTTTGGCTTCTGTGTAAGCTTTGACGAATATTTGGCTGTACCCAAACTAGTAATAACTAAGCATTTAGCTGCCCTGTGCCTCAGTTTCCTTGTTGAAATGCACCCACTAACTCCGGTGCATCAGCCAGGCTTTGCCAAACCCCTGATCCTACAAATGTCAGGTGTCACCATGCAGGGACGTAGGGTCTGAGCCACGCGTGCGCCCCATGACAAGCCCAGGTGCTTCATCTCCTGGCTCATACAGAAGGCGAGAGGGCTGCCAGCAGACCACTGCAGTCACATCCTCCTCTGTTCATCACACGCAGCGATGTTACCGAACTGACCTACTTTCCCCATCCGCCCACGGAAGGCTAATCCTGTTTAGCATTGCTGGAAGGGGACGGGCACGAGGAGAAGTGCTCTGAGTTATACAGATGGCAGTCTTTGCTGATTAATGTTAGTTTAATTTGTTTGCCTTTCTGTTTCCAGCCGTGCGAGGGGAGAGCAGAGCAGCGGTTGAACACGGGGATTCACAGCCTGTTCACTGAAGTCTGAATGGCTTTAGTCATTCAGTAGTAATAATAGCAGTGAGGAAGATAACGAGCATGTATGTACTGATCTTCATCAGAGATCTGCACTGCACAAAACTTTACACGCTGCTCACAAGCTGGAGATAAAAGATGCCTCTCACCCTGGCCACGCTCCAGCACGGTGCTGCTGACGTCAGCCGTCTCACTCCTGACTTAAACCGATGTGAATCACACCGCATCTACAGAGGGATCGCAGGCTGCACACCCCAAAATTCAGCAGGCACCAGGGTGGAGGGGGCAAGCTATCTAACAGATGGCAACAGGTGCAAGGTTTCTGACATGTGGAAAATAATTCCCCTTCCCACTAAACAAAAATACTGTAAAGAATAAAACCGGAATATGCTCTGAGCCTTTATTTCTAGTCATCATAATCTCTTAATACTCAGCTCTATTACCTATGAGCATCTTCCTATCATCCCCAGTTAAGAAGAGTGGAGCATTAATTTCTGTCAAATTCCATTATTTTTGTTGTCCACATGTGGATTGTTTTTAATGTCTGTTTTGCTTTAAGCCTATTACCATCTAAAGATTCATTGTACACATAAGTATGAAACATGAAACAGCCCATGAGGTTCATGAAGTCCAGTATTTTCTCAAAAAGTTTTCTTCTTTTCTTTTTTTGAAGCCTCTAAACATCTCTAGTGTAAACAAAATGTAGTAACCTACTGAATGCAGGAGGAAGACCTTGCTATACACTGTCAGCCAAAAACTCTAAAGCAGGACACTTAACAATGCTTCTGGATTTTTCCTTTACTCCTAAAAACAGTAATTCCCATAATAATCTCAGCATAACACAACCCATGGTAACTCCAGACTGCCATTCTCCCACTAAAAAGTCACGTATCTTTCTCAAATAACCATGGATATCATCAGGAAAGTGAATTTTTACTCTTGAGTTTTCTAATGGCTAGTCTGTTTACATTTTGATAAATCAATTTTTTTGCTGTGGTTAGGAATGTGTCATATTTAATTATGGACTCCACCATGTTCTCGTAACAGTTCATAGGTTTATATCTGAAAAAAAGAGAATAGAGTGGTACAGTTCAGTTTGATGTGTCTATGAATCTGTTGATTTGTTCTGGTTTGTGTTCGTACAAATCCTTCTGCTGTGTGTTCACACTGTAGCCTTCCTTGTGGGATATGTTAGTGCTTCATCCATGTTACAGAAACTTGGAACAAGGTGTTTAAAATGGTCAGGTGGTCACTTCTTGCTTATGACTCTGTGACCTTTCCTGCTGCTTCCCATTTGCTGATCTTTCTCTTCGCCTTCCAGCAAGGCTTGGAAGGGAAATACTTCACTTGTTAGTGTCATTTCAGAGCTCTTCTCAACTGAGAGGAAGCAGGTAGAGTTCCTAGCCACAGTGGTGCTTCCCACTTGCCCACAGGGTGGGCAAGTCCCATCTAACTCACACCGTGGAACACCCATGGGACGATGCCATGGACCAGCCGCAGTGCCCATCAGGCCCAGTTCATCATCCCTAGGTAGGGGATCTGGCAGCAATGCCAGCACAGTGACAAAGCTACACTGTCCCCTGTGCTAGTGGGTGCCCAGAAACTGTGCCCCTCAATCATGCCTAGAGCCTCTACTTTCTTTTGGTGCCTTCTTCCTAAGTATTGGATCCTACTCACTAAGCACAGCCATGCTATGCATGGCTGGATCTGGCCTTTAAATCCTGAACCCCACCAAACATATCCATGTGCCTCCTGTATAACACTGACCTCTTTGCTAACAGCCTTTTCCTCCCCTTCAAGGAGGGGATGGGAGAGTAACTCCCTGTTGAGGCAGAACAGGAGCAGTGCTGAGCAGAGATGGGCACTGGAGGCTGAGCGATGTGTCTGGAAGGCATGGGAGCATATTTGCCCTACACCGTGTTGCTCTTTTCCTTCCTCTTTCACAAAGGTAGCAGTTGTTGGGAAGGGTCTGCCCAGAGGTCAGAAGGTAGTTCAAGGTGTTGCATCCCAGTTTTCCATACAACCCTTGCCCATCCCCTGCCTTTGAGAGGATTGCTCTCCAAGTGCAATATCATCATCTTTAATTAGGATTGGTTGTATTGTACCAGCATCCTGAGTGGTCTAAGGGTGAGGTCTGAGGTGGAAGGCTCAGGTATGTCTGTAGTGGGTGGGAGCACCCCTCTCCCCAGGGCTGACCATACCTGTACAGGACGAGTGCTAGAATACCCAGGCAGACCTGTGGGGTGATGGAGGCAGACACCCCACCTTGCCGGAGAGGGAAGAGGAGAAAACCCCAGTCTTTTCCTCTGCTGCCAAACGTAAGGGCCAGGGAAGCACAAACACTCTGATTCCTCATTAAGGTCCCTCAGGCACATCTCAGGACCTCCGAAAGAAGTTTACATCTCTGATTTAATTCAGCTGAGTTAAATGAATAAGAAAAAAAATTCCTGCTAAATATCAGGCTGATTTGTAGGAACTATTGGCTGGCCTTGTGGCAACTTAGTGGGAAATCAACAACTGATTACCTACATTTGAGTGTTTACAGCATAATCTTGTGAGCAGTAGGGCAGGGAGTAGTGAAACCAACCTCACCAGCCCAGAAAAGTAGTAGCTTAGTGTAGGGGTTTGGGTTCTT
>VWPU01018622.1:0-25733 GCA_013398955.1 Callaeas wilsoni | reverse complement strand
CCTGTCCAAACCGAGACACAGCTGTATCCCCACATTTTTCCATACAACTAATAAAGAAAGGAGCAAGAAAATTTTCAGAAGTGGGAGCTACTGCTTTAAATTTGCTGTTATCTTTGTTTAGGATTACAGATAAACTTCACTTTTCTGAAGGTGACGAATGACGTAGAAGAAATTTCAGCTTCCCAAACAAGCTCCCACCACCATTATGGCTGTTTGTATCTGGTAAGTTTCTGACTCATGACTAGACCGACATGATTTTATTTTGTCTAAGGCTGAATAATTTTTCCTCCTCCCTCAGCCTCCCAAGAACTTTCAAGTTAGAGGCATATGCACACATGAATATTCATGACTCCTTTAGGAAACATTTATGCAAATAGATATACACTTTTTGAAAACAAGAACAAAGAGTTCTAAGTGGGAAAGTAAATTTGCATTTGGGTTTCAATAAATAGGTGTGGAATTTTTTTTTTTTTTTGAGTATTCAATCAATTTGACAAACTGAGACTGAGACTTAGCCCTGTTGCCTAAATCCTGTGTAGGCAGAGATTTGCATGTTCTGGTTCATGGCTTACTGGTAGACCACAGTGAAAGAAAGTGGCAAATTGTGAGATCATCTTTGCATTGTACTGACTTCGGTCAAAAGAGCCGCAGAGAGTTCATACAGGTTAATGTGGAAATTTGGAGAGTTAACAGCTATCCTTTAATGCAAAATTGTATGAATCCCCTGGTGGGATAGAAACTGGCACACCAAACCAGCACACCTATGCAGACATGCAATACACTCTTACTGTTCAGTGCCTCCACTAATCTGCATCTTCCATCATCAATGGTATCACTGGGTACAAAGGGTAAACTCGAATTTACTAGGCATCCCCCAAAGCAGAGCTATGCCTGTTAAATATCTCTGAGGGAGCTCATTAACACAAAGCCAATGAAGTATTTGCACAGCAAACGGACCTATCATGCCTTTTATTTACAAAAGAGAATTCATGGACTTGCAAGAAACATTATTTCATTTAATTAGATATTTTCATAACTGTGTTCTGACTGAAAATATTTCCCTCTCCCATGCAAAAACCAAAACTAAAACAAAAAAAAACCCCAAACCCAAGCCAGTAACACAAAACCTCAGAAAAAACCAACAAAAAGCCCCAAACCTTTTTTATTGAGTTGCATTTCCTTGAATAAAAAACATTTTTAGGAAAATTGCGAAATTGAGGTAAAAGATCTTTCTGTCATCTCCTTCTTTTTTTTTTTAAAATTACATTCTGCTTTTCACACTTTGGACTATTGAAAAAAAAGAGGAAGAATTTCAAAACACCAAATTGACCAAAATACATTTATTGACCTTCTAACTGAAAGAGAACTGAGAAAACATTTAAATTTAAGGAATTTTTGAAACTGATTTACAGTTCACATAATCAAGTTTCTTTGCTACCACACTATGAGAACACTGAATAAAATTTTACTTTTCTTTTTATTCTGCTTTAATTAAAGCTTATCCACTATTTGCATAGTTCTTCATTAGTTCTTCCAGCATATTCATATTCAGGCATAGCCAGTCTTCAGAAGCTTAACCTGAAAGGTACCTCTGGAAGTAGAATTGCTACCTTGGTGATGGTTTTGCTTTAGAGTGGTAAAAAAAAAGAAGACAAGTCAAAATTTTGGTGAGCAGTGTGCACATGTACAATTCTGGGATTCCTTTTGCTGACCCTAGGAAGCTACAGAATACAGGAAATATTTATGCTGGTTGACCATCCTTTTATTATCAGTAAATAAATAAAAAAAGAAAGCAATAAAATTTAAATGTGGCCTTCGATCAGTAAAATGTCTTCCATGCATACACTCTAATGAAGTCACTTATTAAAAATTGTTTAAAAAGCACTTATATTAAATATTCCTGACTAATAGTTAATACTTTTGACTCTTCTGCTGTAAGTATCACTCCTGAGTCTAGAGTTTCCTGGAAATCTCATTAATTTGAAGAGGGGGATAAAATTAGTGTGAAGATATCCGAGCTTCTAGAATGTGACAGAACTTAAGCAATAGTTGGCAGTTAATGTCTAATGAAAGTCAGCAGAAATAAAAAATGTAGTGGGAGTGGGTTAACACCAACTTAGTGTGAGAATTACCTTATTTTTTACAGTAATGAAAAGGACTATATTTTTCCTGATTCACTTACTTACTTAAAAATATTTACTTCAATCTCATAGGATTGATTTCAAATGCTTCGTGAAGCTGACAGCTCTTTTTACAATGTAGCTAGGAGGCTTTTTTTTTTTTTCCTAGAAAAATAGGATAATGACTATACGTCTCTGCACTGGATATAAATTTTAAAAAATCTGTAGCAATTTGTTCAGGGTGTTGTTTTTCAGAGTACACAAGCATGAAATCACGGAGTTTAGGGAAGCTGAAGTTCCCAAATAATATCGTATTGCAGAAGTAGATTTCAATATGTTTCAATCAGTATAATGTGACTTCACATCATCTATTCAAATTAATGATCAATCAAAGTTTTGTTTTAAGTAAAGACTAAGACACAGGGATGCAGCAGGGTAGTTAATATGTTCTATTTTGGAAGAAATGTGCCTTTGTATGTGAATTTTCCAACAGAAATGGACAAGGCAAAAACTCTTTTCTTGACATAATATGAAAGGATATGCAGAGCAGGCCATAGCCATATGATCTAATTTTGAATGGGTTCATAGAAGAACCAGAAAGCTTTTTTAAGAAAAAAAATCAGACATGGTTCCATAAAAACAAGTCTAAACTGATTGGAATAGTGAAGCCGGTAATTCTGGCTTCACTAAGCCATAAGAATATGAAAGACTGCATAATGCTAATCCATCAAATGCTGGTCATTTCCATGATAGACCTCAGAAGTTTTTCCAGAAGAGCTTCTACCTAAGAACATGTGCTCTTCCAAAAAGAATACAATTAGATGTACTCTGAGCAATTCTACATTTAATTATACTGATTTTATAACATGGTTAATCTTGATCTATAACAGTGGAAGACAGAAGATAATTAATTATTGTTCATTAAAAACCATATGCTGTATTTGTATCTTGTGCATTGAAATAGGAACAGATTTGCTTCTTTGGTAAGAGTTGTACATGTGTTTAAGGCACTTGACCAAATGAACACATCCGTTCCCATGTCTGTTATGTCTTGTAGAGCTTTAGCTCATCTGATCTTTGCCATAATATTTTCTGCTATGGTACCGTAAAAATTAAGGGGACAGAACAAATTATTTTTAATAACAGTAAGTACAGAAACCCACAGCTGTCTTGATCTAGTTTTGAGTAGTTTCTCTTCAAGTGGAAGGTTGGATTACAGATGTCCAGAGGTTATTTCTGTGACTCACACTGCTCTTTCACTATGAATAAAAAATGCAATTATTCTTCTTGGATTTTTGCATTATTAAAACCTTTACTATCTAACCATTAATTATTGACTCATAAAAATGGATTTATATGCATAGGAAGTATTGGGGCATAAGAAGTTTGTCAAATGTTATTTTCAGGACTCTGTGTTTTCAATAATATAACTACAGCCAATTTCCTTTCTGATATTATTTCCTCAGATTCAGGACATTTTTGAGAGGATCTTGTCAGCCTTTTTCAGCCTTTTTGCTTCCATTTTGGTATTACTTGGAAAGTACTGGAATGTTCTAGTACTATTAATGCTTCTCAAGGTCTTTCTTGCTAATTGCAACTGTTTCAAGAAACCCCTACAGTTTTATAATCAAGACTGACCGATGAAGCCATAAAACATGTATTAAAATATAAATTTTAGCAAGATAATGTTACTGAAATATTGCATCTTAAAGATCAGGAAATGCTGACTGATGAACTTTAATTGAAATGGATAAATTTGAAAATAATCCAGTTTACCACTAGGACATAAAAAGAAACAGGTGGTCAAGCTGCAGCATATTAATTTCTTTTGGTAATGAGTTATAACAGTCAAGTAGGAAGTAGCATAAAGTTGTGTCCTCTGATATCTATTTGCAGCAATATGTCCAGCCTCATTTAATGTGTGATTACTTTAGTTTCAGGAAAACCAAATATCACCAAAATGAGTCCTTAAATAGATTCCATAAATAGCCACATACATGCTATAGCAGTGCATTCAAACACACGTTGATACACATAGGCAGAGAAATAAAATTATTTCCTGTTAGCATTATTGTTCTGCTCCATAGTTTTGCAACATTCCTCCAAACCAGAGTAATTTGGTGACCATTTGTGCTTTCAGCATAGTGCCTGTTATTTTGTACATAATCTGTCACATTGCCATTAGGTTTGAAAGAACTGTTACTTTCTATGTTTCCACACTCAAAAGGAGCCCTTAATTTTTGCATTAATACAGCTCCTGACCTAGGTCATATTTGCAGTTCTTCCATGGCAGCTGATAGCTTCTTCAGGTTCTTCATTTAAACTGCTGCTTTAACAAATGTGAATGATACCTGGCAGTAAAAGCTGCCTATGTTTTAAATAAATCTGTCTGGAGAACAATTTCCTCTCCTTGAGAAGGACTTGTGCAAATATTTCCTTTGGATTTAGTTTAGAAGTGTTAGGTGCTTCCCCTGACTCCTGCTGTAAGCAATGTTAGGAAGTCCTTAAGCTCTATATCAAAATGCAGTTTGAGTAGAAGTTCATTCAAAAAAAACAAACCAAACCTCTGAGGCTTAGGTGCCTTCTGCAACTCCAGGAAACTTCTTGTACACCCCTTGTGTCTTCAACTTCTCTTACAAACATTATAATTAAGACCTGTCAGGTTTTCTAGTACCTGTCTAGCTATCTGCATGGAAAGTTTCTTACAGATAATTTTTGTTTCTTTTTCTATGAAGAGCATTTAGAGATCTTTCAGAAGTGTAGTCCTTACCCAAAGAACTTTTTCCCTACTCAGAACTTAAGGCCAGCACTCCTTTTTTTCCCAAACACCAATATCTTGCAATTGTTTTTCGGTTTTGGCATAAACCGGCTGTTTCTCATTTGAAAAATATCAAACTGATTTCTTTAATAACATGCTGCCTCTTTGACTTCCCACAATGGTGTCCCGCTTTCCATTCCTCTCTTGGAGACAGTCCCCTCTGGCCTGTCATCTTTTAGACATTGAGTAAATACTCTCCCAAAATCACTTCTACCTCCTTTTTGCCAAAGATTCTGAACTTAATTACAGAATCACAGGATCACAGAATAAGCTTAGTTCTAATGGACCCACAAGGATCATCCAAGTCCAACTCCTGGCCCTGCACAGAACCATCCACAATAGTTACACCAAGTGCCTGACAATGTCGTCCAAATGCTTCTTGAACTCTGTCAGGCTTGGTGCTCTGACCAATTCCCTGGGGAGCCTGTTCCAGTGCCCAGCCACCCTCTGGGTGACAAACCTTTTCCTGATATCCAGCCTAAACCTCCCCTGACACAGCTTCGGGCCATTCCCTTGGCTCCTGTCACCAGTCACTAAAGAGAGGAGATCAGTGTTTGCCTCGTCTCTTCCCCTCATGAGGAAGTTGTAACTGCAGTGAGGTCTCCCCTCAGTCTCCTCCAGGCTGAACAGACCAAGTGACCTCAGCTGGTCTGCGTAAGGCTTCTCCTTCAGATCCTTTACCATGTTCTTTGGATACTCTAATTGTCCTATGTTCGAGTTTTACCACAAAAACTTTTGAGTGTTTTTCTGTGTTGTCTTTATGTACAGGAGGTTTCTTCAACAAAATTTTATGAGCACTCTTCATTATTTTTACCTTTAAATCTCCTCTTTAACTCATGAAAAAATACCCAGGAAAAAGAAAAAAGAGGGGGGGACAAAAGGAAGAAAAAGAAAAAGATGATTTGGCCTAAATTCATCCTGCCTACATTTGGATAATTATTATTCCAGTTAGGAGATCAGTCACACAGGGTTGTCTTTATCTATCAATAAAGAGAAGCAGTGATCACCATTACTATTGCCATAGGCAATAACATGAGCCTAGGGCAATAAAAGTGGGTTCCTTTATCATGCCAGAACTTGGTAGGCAGCTGGCACATGGTGGCTACTCTGTATTTGCTATTACAACCATTCCACTCCAACTTGCCCGAACTCCATCTGTTTGAATCCCAGCTGGTGCTTATCCTTATTAAAACTGGGTCATGTTTGGGCCTGTCTTTGTGACTCCTCTATAGAAGGGGCTGGGAGCTGGTCTTAGAGTGATCCGAGTACCAGAGATCTTCAGGAGTGTTTTGGCTCAGGATATACATCTTAAAAGGTTTATGTTCTTGTTTCCAAACTTAATGCCTTTAAACTCATGAAGTTTAAATTCTTCCTATGTTATATGAAAACAGAGGAAAGAGCTAATAAATGCATGTTTTGTTGTCTTGCATAACTTAGAAATTACTGACTCTATAAAAGAAAACATGATGTTAAAGGAATTATTTTTCATTTCACATGGCAATAACAAATTTTTGCTCAGTTTTGGAAAGAAAAAGGATATAAAGATGAATCCAAATCTCCACTATGCTTTCAAGTGTCTATTAGTTCCAGATCTTTTATGCCTTAGACATTTGTCTAAGATCTTTGCCTGGAATTTATACTGGCTAGACGGAAGGACAGGACTAAATTAATCCTTTTTGTTTGGTGCATTATATGGAAATGTAGCTAAATCTTTCTTATTTTTCTGTTGAAATAGAGAACAAAAGAATGTGGTTCTCAGACAGAAATATTAAATATATATTTCTGTGAGAATTTTATAATGCCTGGAGTTGGGAAGGAGCAGACAGGAATGGAAGAAATGCCATTGTAACAGTTGTAACCTGTGGTTACAACTACATAGATGTGTAACTACATCATCACTCTACTAGAAAAAGCCTTTCTGGTCAGTTTAACAAATCCTCATGCTCTGTATTTATCCATTGCCCTTAGTTTTGAATTTGTTAGTAGCAGATTAATTTGAATCATGGTAATAATGTATAGAAAATCATAATATACAGAAAAAGTCTGGGTTTTGTCTGTAGACCTCATTATCTCATTTTTTTATCTTTATTTCTCTTGGTTAACTATTCTCCCCTTTTTAGTGTTTTAGGCTGAAATTTGCTGGATTACTAAATATCACAAAAACCTGAAGAACAAACCTCAAAATTCAGAAATTTTTTCACACTATTAGATACAACACATATAGATCATGTTCTGAAAAGGACCAGACTGGAAGTTCCCACCAAGTCAAGGTATTTTTTTCTGTTATGGCCCAGTGATTCAGGATTTCCCTTCAAGATAATGGTACCTCACAGCAGGTAAGGGTTTTCCCCATTAGCCCGATGTTAAAGTATTTAGCCTGACTTTGAAGCTGTAGCGGCATAGGATTGAATGTCACTGCTGTCAGTAAGTTTTTGAGATGTGCTGCACACTCGGCATTGGAAATGCCCGTGCTTGGGCAGAGTTTTATGTTCCTGATGATGCACTTGGCAACACAAGTGGAAGGGTTGTGGTGTTGGCCAATTCTTTCACTAGATGGCAATAAGCACCAGGCACCTTTAGCTACTGTCTGTTGTGCTTTCCACAGTGCAGAAGTCACTTGATTTTTGACGTATCTACTTGCTGCTGTTTTAGAACCACTTGAGCTTTTTTGGGTCATTATTCGGGTGTCTGGTCCAACGATTCCTATCTTCCTAAAATTGTCTGAGCTCCATCAGACAAAAGGCAAGCCCAAAACTGGGAACACAACCTAAGAGTTTCTTCTAGATGGGCAACAAGTTACATACAGACAGGGATTATGCAGACTTCAATTGCTCTTATACCTAAGACTGGCTTTATTTTAATTTTTGGCAACAAGTTTTAAATTTAGACAAGTTACACAAGCTACTCCCTGTGTCTTTTTCTACCTATGTCTTTTTCCTATTGTTTTTACTTTGTGATCTGGTGTTTGAGTGGGTTCTTTTTCAGTGAGGCTTCTGCCTGTTTCTTCTGTGCATTGTTTATTAGGTCGTTGCTGGTGAGATGCATTACTGCAGGCTTTTCTCCATTTTTATAACCACAACCTCCCGAGGGTGAGCAGATACACAGTGTCTAAACATGCAGAAAGATCATAGCGTCTCAGTAAGCATATCAGCCACTTTACATCTTAAGATAGATGCCACCTTCTCCTGGTCCATGACAGAAAAGCTAGGAAAATGGCTTAACTGCTGTAATTGAAACTACATAATGCAAGTGGCTTTCATGATAGAGGTAAAGTTCTGCAAGGACAGCTCTGACCTTATGTTGCTGAGTAAGGTACCATTTTACCTATGTGTACTCTAAGGACATGGCTATGTGGAGAACAAACTTTCTACATGCAAATCAACAACCCATTCACTAATCTGAAACTAGAAAGGAAGTAGGATACGAAACAGACTTATAATATTGGACTAAAAAAGCCTGATAACTCACAGTCCAAAAAGAATTAATTTATCAGACTCCATTATTTTCTCCATGGTGAGAGAAAATCTCCAAGAAATAAAATTTGTGTAAGATCTTCCCTGTCTGTGTCAGCAAAACAACAGAAATAACCTTTCTAGTGTCTTCCTCCCAGTCTTAAACTGTGCAGACAAAGTTATTTAATGATGTCTACACTCATTGTCCACTTTGTATTTGGAAAAATTCTACTGTTGTTTTTTCATTCTTTTTGAAATTTGCAAGGAGTGCAGTGTCCAGAACCATTTATTGTATATGAAGGTGTACACAGGTTTTTTTTAGCTAATCAATTTCTTATATTTATGAACATATAATGAACTTTTTATACCTTCTGAGGGGAGACAAAAATATTGCAGAAACATTTAATCCTTGATATTGCATCCTGTATTTATCCAAAGAAAATAAAAATGGTAGGACTCCAAGGAAGATCATTTTAATTATTTTTGATTTGTGAAGCTAGATTAGTAAGTATGTAGCAGTGGTGATCTTATTGCTATTATTTTAGACCTCCTGCTGCCCCATTAAAAATTTCTCTTTACAATTGGTTTCAGTACATTTATTTCACAGTGTTGGTAATGTTGATCAGACCCCAGAATGGAGTGGGAGAATAGCTGGTCCTGCTTCAAATGGTTACAGGCAAGAATACAGATTCTGTCTGCTGAGATCAGAGCCATTTCCAGGGCAGAGGTAGCTTTGTCATATCCTTCTGTTCTACACTCTTTAGCCAAATGTAATTACGGTGGACATTTCCATAGCTTCCAAAACTTGGAAAAGGCAATTACAAATAACTAAAGTTTGGTCTCAAAGAGCTTTCAATAACTAAGATTCATGAAGTAAACTGACAGAAATCTCAAAGGATTCAGCACTCACTTTGAATGTTTCCAAATCTAAATCTATTAATTAAAGTAATTTAACTTGAATTAGTAAGCTGTGCTGCAGCAATATGATTTCCAAAATGAACACAATTTAGTTGTATTAGTTGGTTTAATTATATGCCATTCTATTGCGTTGTATTCATAGTAATGATGTTGGATGGTTTGATTGAAACAATAGCTTGTTTATATGAAGGACAATCCTTTTCTTTCTTTCAGAATGATCTTCTACCACAAAAGTTGCTAAAAGAAATTGCACTTAAGACTTCTATCGCACAAAATGACACAGCCCCACTAAACTTCCCTCTCCTTGAGTTTACATCCTCTGATGCACCAGAAAAGTTGCAATAACCTTTTACTACATCTTATTTTTTAACATCTAATTTTGAAAAATGGTAATTACAGAGGAATGAAAAGCATGAACAGTTTTAACTGATGATTAGAAGCATTTATATACCAGTGAAAAAAACTCACAATATGCCAAAGAAAATTAAGTTTATCTGGCCTTTCCACTTGTCTTACATTTACAAATTAATAATCACTGACAGTTTCTTGAAACAGTGTCAATCTTCATGATGACTGGCTGCTGTTCAAAGAAAAATGAGTGTATAAAAAGGTTGTATAGACATCTTCTATTCAAAAGCAAGCACAGAAGGAGGGGAAGGTAAGACAAAACAGTCTTACACCAGATTTTAGTTTATCAACAGAACTATTATTTAGCTTATACCACCAGAGGAATTTGGCTACATCAAAATGAAAATCAAGATAATATGTAACAGTTTACCAGACTGATTGGGAACTGATTAATATAAAATATGGTGGGTCTCCTTAACAGGGTCACTGCATTCCTGCCATTTAAAACTACTGTGGTTTAAAAGTTTTTGTGAAATCCAATTAAGTATTTCCTTCGTATCACTTTCCATACAGAGAACACTGGAGCTTTAGGAGCTACCACATCCTGTAAGTCTTAAGGTTTAGTCATACAAAAGGCTTTTTAAAGTTTCAGTGTTTGTAAATCAAGGTGATGTCTCGAGATTTTTTGGCTAGAGTAAACATTAGGAAGGCTGTGCACTATTCATCAATGCATCAAAAGCTCATCAATTACAATGAGGAGGCAACTATTTGCATTTGATACACATTTTAGGAAAGGGCTACTATATGAGCAATGCAATAATTACTTGAGCACAGAAATATTGTTCTTTCCACTATGTTGGCTTCTATATCTTAATCTTTCTATTTCCAGCTACTTATTCCTTCCATTCAATTTCATTCTAACAGGTCTAACATGTTTAACCAAATGTCTGAAACTATTGGGAACCATTCCCAGTATAGAGACTATTATCTTAATAAAGACCTGGAAAAGACAACTCACTGTTGAAAAAGGAATGCTTGAAAATAAATGGACCTTTCATGTACAATGATTTGTTATGCTAAACTTAATCACTACCTCAGGGCATTACTATTTCAAATAGCCCTGTGACTGAACAGTGTCAAAATTTTGAAGTTGCACTATAGTTATATATTGCATGTAACTGCAATAAAGACTAGAGTTTCCTAACAATTCCACCCAGCACAGCATGTATGAAAGCATCAATTTAGATACTGCCTACCAAAATGTTGCAGTGGCTGTAATAATATCTTTATAGCGGTGTAAGTTTATGTGTAGGACCCTTATTTAATGATTCTAAATCATTAAAATTTTCTCCATTTATGACTAAATATTTTGCTAGTTAAACCTGAAAATTCCAGTTGAGTTCCGATTCTTTCACAGATAACCCAGGTCTGCCTGGGTAGGATTCATCTCCACCTAGCTTTGAGTATCTATGCCTGAACTAGCCATCTTAGAATCCCTTTAAGCCAACACAGACCAAACTGGTCTCGTTGGAGTAAAGTGTACAGTACTTCTCATCCTAGAGTGCATATCCAAATTAGGTCAGATAAACCAAATTCTCATGTGTTTTCTAGTTCAGCCAGAAGTACCCACATTGTGATCCCCAGAAGGTGAAATCAATGCAGGGTCTGAAATTTTCAATTCTACTTGTACGTAGCTGAGCTTGTGTAATCTTACTGCTCCCTGTAGGTGCTGTGCCTATGGAAATGCTGGTCACTTGGGCAACACTTCTGTTGATGTATAAGAAGTAAGTTCGGCTCACTCACCACTGCAACAAATAACTTAGAAAGTTAAGAAGCTAAGAACCTATTAATGAAGAAATCTGTTGAGTAATGAATTTTGGCATTTACAGAATCACTTTCCATGAAACCTGGATGTCAAAGAACAGCAATAGAAAAAATCACAGGAAAGAAGACTGTGAATAATTAATTTTTTAAAAATTCTTTTTCTTCCTTTTTATTTTTTTTGCAGTAGTTATCAGTGTGATAAGAGAACAAGAATTCCCTGTGGATGTAATCTACCTGTAATTCAGAGAAGCCTTTTATACAGTCTCACACAGCACTCCCCCAGAGAAGCTGGCAGCCCATGGCTTGGATAGGTGCACTCTGGGTTAAAAAAGGCCTGGATGTCCAGACCCAGAGGGTGGTGGTGAATGGAGTTACATCCATTTGGTGGTGGATCACAAGTGGGTTCCCCGTGGGTCAGTACTGGGGCCAGTCCTATTGAGTACCTTTATCAATGATGTGGACAAAGGGACTGAGAGCACCTTCAGTCAGTTTGCAGATGACATCAAGATGGGTGAGAGTGTTGATCTGCTGGAGGGTAGGAATGATCTGCAGAAGGATCTGGATCAATGGGCTGTGGTTCAACAAGGCAAGGTGCTCCTGGGTCACAACAACTCCATGGAGCAATGCAGGCTGGGGGCAGAGTGCCTGGAAAGCGGCCCAGTAGAAAAGGGCCTGGAGGTGCTGGCTGACAGTGGCTGAACACGAGCCAGCAGTTGCCCAGGTGGCCTTCTTGGCCTGTATCAAAAATAATATGGCCAGCAGGACTAGAGAAGTGATCATCCTCTGCAGCTGACTATGGTGAGGCTGCACCTCATGTCCTGTGTCCTGTTTTGGACCTTCACTTCAAGAAGGACATTAAGGTGCTGGAGTGTGTCCAGAGAAAGGCAACAAAGCTGGTGAAGGGTCTAGAGAATGTGTCAAAAGGGGGTATCTAGGGAGCTGGAATTGTTTAGCCTGGATGCTCAGGGACAACCTCATCACTCTCTACATCTACCTGAAAGGAGGCTGTAGAAGGATAGCAGTCAGGCTATCCTCTTTTCCCAGGCAACTCTTGATAGAACAAGAGGAAATGGCCTGAAGGGAAGGTTCAGATTGGACATCAGGAAGAATTTCTAAATGGATAGGTTTGTCAAGCATTGAAATGGGCTCTCCAGGGAAGTGGCAGGGTCACCATCCTTGGAAGAGTTCAAGAAATGACTGGAGGTGGCACTTCATGCTATGGTTTAGTTGGCATGGTGGTGTTTGATCAAAGGTTGAACGCAATGATCTTGGAGATCTTTTCCAACATTAATTATTTTATTCTATTCTAATTATAGCAAAAAAAAAAAAATCACCAAGTGAGATGGTTGGCTTAGACTCTCACGAAGATTCTGTCAAAACTGAACTAACAAAATACTGAACTGGCTGAACTGTCAGAAAAACCACATAGAACAAGCATTTTATTGTTGTTTCTTTCTAGAGGAAAAACAAATTTGGTATACCTGTGTATCAAATAATTCGAGCATCAGCCTGTTTCAACACTGGCCAGTACTTAGTCAACCTGTGTAGCTACTTGAGCAAAATTTTTCTGACTTCAGAGGACCAATATAGATCCATGGAACTGGTTCTGACAGTGCTGGTTTTCATTAATATTATTTTTCTCAGCACAGTACTTCACATATATCCTCGCTGAATTTCATTCAACTGCTTTTGAGCCATGTCATGTGAATTCTGAGCCTGTTCTCCAAGCCTTCCTTAGGACTTTGTGCCAGATAAGATCTTTATAAATTATGCTTTTCGTTCCATTATCCAAGCTACTGATGAAAATATCAACCAGTTGTGACTCCAGTTGAGACCCTTCTGGAGCCTCACTTGAGGCAGTCTTCCAGTTCAGCATCAAACTCTGCTACAAACTGCTCTCTGTGCATCTGTTTTTATGATTGTTCAATTCAGATCCCTTTGCTACATTGCCAGCAGCTTTTTAGGTCCAAGTGCATAAAAGTCTGCTACTGACACCTTTCCAGCTGAGTTATTCACCCTGTAAAGAAAGATATCGTTTGGACTCTGTTTGTTTCTGACAAACACATTTAACCTCTTGATTTACCACCTTATTATCCTCTAACTACTCGTAACTTGACAGTTTAAGAGCTCCATTTAATCAGATAACTAGCTGGCAGACAATATTTTGCTCTCAAAGGTTTTCAAGGTGGTATCTAATTACAACAAAATGCTAACACAGGTATCACTGTCTGCATGGATTGGAACACAGGGGGCCCCCAGGTCGTGCTGGAACTGGACCAGCTACTACTGAGTGAGCTGTTCTGGAAGTGGCCCCAGTACAAAGCCGCACACCAACAGAGCAATTCTGACCTCAGGGCAGCTGCTGCTGCTGGGTGCCACTGCCGCGTCATGCAGATACACCTGGTTTTTGCAAACCAGTTCAGGAATCTCCAACATGGTTGCCTTGTACGGGAGGATCTGCCTCCCAGAGTACAGCAAGAACATCAGCGCACAAGCTCGGCCGTGCAAGGAGTCCATATCAAGAAGCACACATGAATCAGCAAATGAAAAATTGCAAAAGAATAGTGTAGTGTTAGAAGCCAGCCAATGCAAGAGCAGTCACAGTAGCTGCTCCTTAGACATAGTCTTTGTGAGAAGAAACAGGTTTAAACAACTGAAGACTGCAAAAACCTTGAAACTGCTCCCAGACATTTTTCTAAAGATTGCATTCACAGTTCAGCACAGATTTCTGTACAGCATACACCTTGGAGGAAGACCAATTTGGAGAAAAAAGGATTCTCTTGTGGTCAACAAAATTATAGAACCCAGAGGAAATGAGGTGGGGAACTAAATTATCCCCAAAACGTTTTCAAGTCAATCAGTTTCCTTAAGTGATGGTAGCACTGATAATTGATGATGTGCCACACCAAATGAAAATATCTGAAAAATATCCTGGTTATCTGCTATGGCCTGGAGGTAGTCTCTTAGACACTGTGACACATTTCCCAGCAAAGTTAACAAGGGAATTCCACAGGGCTGACACATTTTTAATGGAGAGCATCTGTCTCTGAATACAGCTAATTTCGGTATCCCAGAGAAATGTTACAAAACATCTGCCTTTTTTCCCCTGCCGGCACAGTATCCTTGCTAATATTCTATTCCAAGCCTTTGTTTCCATAAGCTAAATATGCTCTATGTCTTAAAGAGGATTTTCTGTTTTCCTTGCTGCCAAAGAGCTTATCTAGCTTTGCAAGTATGCAACAGGTCAGCAAAGCACTGATAGCTTATTTAGTGTGCACTTCGCAGATACCTAAGTTTTCCTTTTGCACATATGATTTTCTTGTATTTCTGAATGGTATTTGAGATAAAAGGCCATGTTTTCATACATTTTAGAGGACATACACATTCTAAAGATATCTGTAGAATCCATAAAGTATTGATTGTTGTGTCTTGCAGACCTTCCCGCTACTATGACAGCCTTGAGAACGGATCTCATGAGAACCGCTCTGTGTCATTAGGTGGCACTGTACAGCAACGCTGGCAGTTTCAACACTTCCTCGGCTCAAAAGGGACTTTTCGATAATCTCATCTGATTTCCTGCATACTGTAGGCTATAGAAATCCAACAAGAAGTTCATGCCTCACTCCAAAACTGTGTTTCAATGAACGTATATTTTTAGATATAGGTTTTGACCTCAAGAAAAATTAAGACAAACAATACCGCAAGTTCCTATTTTCCCTTTCTGATAACAGAAAACAGTCTGTGTTTCAGATCTTAATCTCTCTGTTAAATAATTTGGACCTCTTAAACTTTACTGAGGCAAAATATCTGTTTTAATTCAGAGTAAGCAAAAGGATGTGTGTTCCTAGCGCTGCAGTAAAGCAGACCAGCATTAAATACAGCATGGCATTATAAGAATGTGTCTCGCTATGGAAGCACCAGTCACAGAAAGGAGCATTTGCTTTTTATGAATGCTGATACTCTGATGCTCCTACAATTTCAGTTCCATTTAAACCACTTTTACTTTTGACTGACTTCATAATCTCCAGCTTGTCCTTTCTGCTAACAGCCTATTTTCTACTAGCTGTGTAGAAGGTTGTGGCATGTCAATTTTTTAATTTAATTCCCCCAAGTGTGACTGCACACAATTTTCACTCCTCAGAGTGGCATCAGGCAGTGACTTTGTGCTTTCCACCAAGAACTCTGACGCTTCATACAGAAGAGCAGATGAAGTTGTGTATATGCTTTTATATATTGCTGTTTTATATCCACAGTTCAGGCCCTGTCTTTACATGACTGCATTACAAGAGAAAGTGT
Organism: Callaeas wilsoni; assembly: GCA_013398955.1. Lineage (NCBI taxonomy): Eukaryota > Metazoa > Chordata > Aves > Passeriformes > Callaeidae > Callaeas > Callaeas wilsoni. Next base: position 9,957 of record VWPU01018622.1, on the reverse strand, counting down.
GTGCTAAAATGTCTTCAGTTTTGTCATAAATTCAGATCTTTCTGTCCTTGCTGCCAGTCTCCAATAAATACTTCTTGTGGAAGCAGGTTAGGAGTGCTTATGGATACAGTTAGAGCAGGAGATTTGAAGAGTTGGTTCCTCTGGTGGCAGATGAAAGGCCAGTGGGACACCACAGGCTCCAGAGCTCAGCAGCAGCCAGAGCTACCTCCAGCCTCAGATTCATATGACTGCCTAAGGCAGCCTTGATGTCCAGATTTCAGAAGTGCTTCAGAAAATGGCTTTTGGACGGAATGATCACGAAAAGGCATCTGATGGCATGAGACAAAAGAAATACTCTATGAGTTCCTCCCACACACAAGAAAGATTTGGTATGTATCTATAGATAAACAAGACCTGTCAGTGACACTGGAAATCGGACTTGGTTGTAAACCAGTTTCTCCTAAATTGAGATAAGCTGTAAAAACAGTCAAAATAAACAGTATTTTACAATAGACATGTTTTAAAAAATAATTTTAAAAGCAGTTTTCAAGTGGAAAGATCAAGGTATGCCATTCTGGAATGATAAAACCCAGAATATTTCCAGAGTTCTGGGCTGTTCTTTTTTTCTCAACCAGAAATTAGTTTTGTCAAAACTGGCATGTATGAAAATATAATTATATTTTCTATTTTGAAGTGCTTTGTCAAGTCTCCTACTCAGTCTTAATTTTTTTCCTGAATATTTTAGAGCTTTCCGGCTGGGTTAATCAGCTTTTATGACCTTCTCACATCCAAAGTGAAGAATTGTCTTTGATTTTCTATGCAGAAGATAAGAGAGGGGTTCCTCCCCCTGGTGATTAGCAAGGGAAATCACAACACTTTGAGTTACATTTTTCATTTCTTCCTGTGTAATTTCCAGAGCCACAGTCTATTTTTGTATGAAGTCCCTGTGGATATCTATGAACTAAACAAATACACATTCAGAGCTTGCTTATTGTCAGTAATGAAGTAAAGGTCAATCTTCGTATCAAGCCACTGCTTGTGACTGCCAGAAAGAAAAAAAGGCTTGTGTCATATAATACCAAAAGTAAGAGATGGCAAACAAAAAGGTATGCTAGGAACAAACACTCTCTCTTTCACTTGAACTAAAAATATGAACCATGTGGGAGCTAAGTCAAAGTCTCTGTGTTGTCTCTGTGATACCAGATTCTGGAAGAGCACCCCAGCCAAGACTGATATCTTCTGGCCAGTTCCATTCACAAAAAGCAAGTGCAACTGGGACTGGAGGAAGCAGCTGTTGGCATTCCTCAAGGAATTAAGGTTGAAAGCATAGCATGAGAAAAATCAAGTCTGGTAAAAAAAAGAGCTCACCCAGATCATCCTTGGGAGACAGAATCCTGTAGTGACCCAGCACATTTATTGTTTCCATTAATGACCCTGGCCCCATTAGAAATAAGGGAACAAAACTGGCTGATGACACAAGGTGCAAAATATTATGAATACAGATGAACATCAGAGTACCCAGCTGCAGGAACTCAATGACCCAGAGTGCAAAAATAATAGAAATGATAAATGTAACAATGCTGCCTGCAATGCCATGAATTTAAGAGTAAAATTTTTTGCTTTAAGTGGGAGAAGCTTATTAGCTGAGAACAGCAAACACAAAAAGATCAAGCTACATGAGTTTATCAAAAGATAGGCAACATTCATAAATATGATGTCATATGAAAAAAGTGATCACCATAATAGGATATGTCAAGAGAGGGGTTTCTAGTAGAGCCAGGGAAGTGATGGCACATACAATTTCAAAAGCAGAAGGTGGAATGGAAAGAGAAGCACAGAAAATGTAAATATTGAAAAAATATAAGCTCATAATAATGAAACGAGGTCTGCAAGGAATATAGAGACAAAACCCATTGATGTAGATGGGAATAGTTATTCCATTGAATTCAGTGCTGGATGGGTAGGTCTCCAGACTCATGGATGTGGCCTCCATATGCCACATATGTCATATGGAGAAAAATGTCTATGTAATGTGTTTTAATCAAAACCACCTCTGCATTATTTTAATCCAAAGGCTGCTTAAATCACAATATTCCAATAGGAAATATAGGCTGGTTTTTTTGGTCTTTCTATTAATCTGACTCAAAAAGTTTATGGAAATGATGTCCTGGAATGCACTATGGTATTTATAATGGCTCATGCTCTCTCATTCAGCACTTACAATTTGTCAAGCAATAGCAAACTGTAGAAGGAAAGATCACTGATGCTCCCCCAGCATACTGACTGACCTTTATGTCTACTTTTGCTATTTATATAGGCAGGGAAGCATGCAGAACAAAAGTAGGCAGGAAAACTCCTGAGTTTTGGGAAAATCCTTTGAAAACTTGTGATTATATTAATGTCACCTCTTACTTTATGTCTTCAATTTAAAATTTACTTGGCAATTTTCTATTTGTAAATATAGAAGTTGTTTGGGTGTTGTGCAGGTTTTATTTTGTTACATATTGCTGTATTGGTTGGGTAAATAGTTTCTAGGATGAAATAAATCAAAATTGGCAGTTTTATTTTCTTGGGCCAGAACAGAGCACAGTATATTCTTTTCAAGCAAAGAGTAATGGAGCAAGCTATGAAAGTGTAAAGAATTTCATAATCATTATTCTATATTGTTATGTGCTATTTGCCCTCTACAAAGGTATAAAGCAGAAAGAAAAAAATCCCAGAAAAACAGAAAGTCGCAAAGTTAATTTTCCATTTATGATAATTAATATCTGTTAGTACTAATACAAATTTTAATTAATTTCTAGGTGACTGAGATTATAATAACTTTTATCTAAATAACTTGTGTTTCATTTTAAGGTTTGATCAGTGAAATTAAGTAGCAATTGTGGCTTAATTAAAGAGAAATAACAGAGTGAATATCACCATAAATTTCCCTTTTTGTTATTTCAATTTTTGTTTTCCCCTTTAGGCTGATGACATTTGCTTTGAAAAATGAGTGAGGTGGTACACATATTTTCTTAGTTTCAACTTCTTCCACAGCAGATCAGACTCTTCACTTCCCTGAGCAATCTGATCACAGCAGTTGTGAAACTGAGCCCTCCTTGCTGCTACTGCACTTTATGGCTTTGGATGCACAGACAGTAATGGAATAGAGGAGCCTCCAGAGTCTGGAGTCTGTAAGGGGTGAGTGCCAAAGGCAGATTCAAAGGCAGAGCAAAGGCTGACTGCATTACTTTTACAAACATCTGGGGCAGTAGGGAGTAATCTGATAGGCTACAAGGATGGATGAGGAGGAAAGGAAGAATAAAAGGCAATTACACCTTTTTATATCTAGCTTAAAGAAATGTTTTAGTCCTCTCTTAATGTTATTTAGCCTTCTGTAGAACTACTGTAGATTTAACAGAGGTTGACAAATGAAAGGCCTCTACCTAGTCACATGGAAGAGGGTGCTATAGAGAGTCAGCTTTAGGCTGTAGCCTATGTGAAAAAAAAACTGAGAAACAGTGAAGTAAAATTTTTTGCACTTTCAGCAAGTCTGTTTTTATTCCTGCAGGTTATAAACTCTTAGCCTTGAAATGTGTCTGGATAGCTGTCATGGGCAGAAATAGGAGCTTCAGACAATGTTTATTAGAGAAGCCCTCCAAGTTGCATTCTAAACTCCTTCTCTGACAGGAGTCTAAGTGTGTCTGGATTCAATATTAGACTCAAAATTTGTCAAAGTTTTATGTCTAAAGGAATATGTAGGCTTATATGGGTGTAATTGGTCCTTTATGCAACTTCATCCTTCAGGATTAAGGATGACAAACCAGATATATTCGTATAAAAATAAATGATTTATTATAATGACTAGATTAAAAGATCTTAACCAGAATTATTTGCTACACAGCTTAAGTGGCTATAACTAGTAGCATAATGCACTCTTTTTGAAGTTATAGTGATGCAATTATATTAGAGCTAGAAAACTCAGTTACTAAGTAGAGATTGATGCTACTCACCCATACCCACAATCATAGGAAAATCTCTTTCACTCAGCCTTGAGGAGTAACCTTGAGGAGTATCCCCACTCAAGGGAGCAATCTCCAAATACACTCCCAGAAGGGATGTATTAGAAGACCCTACCACTAAAAACTGGGAAGGGACTTTTATAGTATAAAGTGATTGACTGTCATTCCTATCTCTCTGGGCCAGCTGTGTTAGCTCAGCATTTTTAGATGAGTTATCAATAGTATCAGTTGTTTGTTCCTTCATCAGGTACTTCGCCACTTCTGCCACATCTTCCCCTCACTGTCAGGGTGCTTAACTTTGGAATTGAATCAGGCTGGTTTCAGCATTATTCAGCACCAGAAGCAGCAAGACAACCCTTTCTCCATTCACCACTGACAGCTTTGCAAATAGAGTGTTGTTTGAGTTGTTTTACCCCCATTCCAGGCAGAGCATACTGCTACAGTGGATTATAATTTAATTGCTTTAATTTGCACATTTAATTCTGAAAGAATTATTCATCACAAATTTATCTCTCTCTAAGGCTGTCAGTTTTGTTCTTCCACTTAATGAATAAACAACATTAATATAGATGCAACTTTCTCTGTTCTTATGAGATTTCAGTAGATTATGTAAGAATTTTTGTGTCTACTTCCTTTTTTAAGCAGTTCTAAATCACTGTTTAGATCTAGATGAAGAATACACCGTAAGTAATTTATTATGGTATTTAAACTTCTGTTAAACATATGGATATTGGGCTGCAATTTTCTCAAGCATTCACTGTCAAAACCAGTCATGCAGTAGCTGATATGCGTGTATATATTCTGTATTTGTATCAGATAGCCGAGATGCTGGTTTGTATATATGCTACAAGCTATTTAAGCTTCTATATATTTTTAGATGTATGTTTCCAGTATGAATGTTTATAGGTTTGAAGGCTGTGGTTTTTGTATGTGCTCCAGCCAGACCTCAGCGGCTGAGTCCCTAAGTAATATTCAGTCGAGAAGGTTATATTTGTAATACTGTTCAGAGAGACAGAGCATAAAAGGAGCCAGAGCACAGCAAAAGTGCAGTCCTTAGCACACCCACCAGCGTTCTTGCAGCTCCTCCTTTTACCTCTGCTGCTTTGATCAATGGCCAAACCATGTACTGTGCAAACGTTTAGAGGCTTAAGGCTTTCATTTTTTTCTTTCCTGAATTGTCTAATTTACAGCACTAGAAATCCAAAAGGATTTCAAAAGTTTCAGCACAGTTTTTCCTACTCACATCTGTGTAATACTCAGAAACCTGAGAATCTTGTCTCTACACATAAAAATTATGAGCTTGCACTTAATGAAGGTAACCCAAAAGCTACTGTCACCATTAGTAAATATGATCTTGATTAAAAATAACTTCCTCTTCTAAATGTCAATGCACATTTTCACTGAAGCTGAATATGAAGAAAGGATTCTTTCTTTAATAAATTCAAGTTTTTTCTACACATTGATTTGGTTGTGCTAATAGGATTCATGTGCTAAGACTACGGTCTTTGAGAAATTTACAGTATACTGATTTCGTATGAGACAGGCTATGAAAGAGCTGAAGAGCCTCATTCAGATGCCAAATATCTGATTCCAGGACTGAATCCTGCATTTTTTCAGCAGTCTTTTGAACAGTATTTGACACTTTGAAACAGGCTCTTTCCATTTTGTATCTATAGATCTAGGCAACTAGAGAAAAGCTCCGTGTGTGAAAAGCAAGCACTTAGAATAAGCCTGATTTAAAAGTATACACGTGTTTTCATGATGTTCATTGTGTCTCCAACTTCTCTGTTAACAGAAATATTTTTTAATAACTAGATTAATATGTACAGTCTGGAAATTTTGTTACCTAAATTAGAAAAAATAAACCAAAGTCTGTTTTCTGTTGTTTTTAAGATGAAACACTTAAACTTTAGCCAGCATTGTTGCCATTCTGTTTAAGGTTTCCATTCTTGCTCCAAGATCCCAGGTGAAAATGCAGAAAACTCATCCTGACTGCCTTGCATCTGTTTAATTCCCTGTATCTTGTCATGTCATTATTTAAGGGCCAGGACATTTCCTGGATCACTTAGCATGAGGTTTACAAGGCAGCTACATATCACAACAGCCCTCTCTTGGGAATGCAGCTAAGCTGCTGAGACATCTCTTTTCATTAGACTATTAAAATAGTATAGCACTGTGATGGCAAGAAATTTCTTAAGCTATCTCCTTTGCAAGGTACTTTTTAAAATCTTTGTGCTGCTATTCTGAAACTTAACGTCATTCATATCAGGCATCTTGGAGAATTTATTTTATTCTTTTCCTTTGCTTAAAATGATTTTTTTCTGTGACTAGTGTCAAAACATGTCAGTATAGCTAAAAACAGGTATTTTAAATATAGAGGGAAGGCAGAGGTATTTTTCAGGTTAAGTGACTACTGCGATTTTCTGGACTGCGTCCTCAGTCATCCTGTACCAATGCAGATATACCACAGAAATGTTTTATATTTGAGTCTTCTGTATGCTTCCAAAAATATTACTTTGCTACGGCAAACCCAATAATATGTGCCAGAGGATATGGCATGATTTGTGTTGGCTGAACTGAACGATGAGGAGGTGGGTATTTGGTGATAAATGAGAATGGAATAAGGCAACAAACACATTTGCAAGTGATAATGTAAGGACTGACTGAATGAGAGGGATTGGATTAGCAGACAGAGTAAAGGACAGCAAACCTCAAAATGTGGAAAGATGCATAAATTACTGTCTTTTAACAAAGCTGTTTTACAGCATCCAGCTACATTACCTGAGAAAAGAACCCACAGGTGACCTGGTGACCTGGTCATGACTAGGAGATGTGGAAAGTTATTTCTTTTCTTCATGCAAACTCTAATATACTGTGGTTCCATGAGGGGGATGTGAGAAAAGGCAAAATTCAAGGAGAAACTAATGTTTAATGTTCATTCACTTTAGCTTTAGATTTAGAAGCTAGGGATACTAGAAAAAATAGGAGAAATGGAATAGCAGAATGCTATGGAATACAAAGGAATTGTAATTCTGCAAATTAAAAACTAAATTAAAAATCTTAATTTTTATTCCAAACTCATATAGTGTGACATGTGGGGAAGGATCTGGCCACCCCTGGGACTGTAGCTCCCTGTGGGTTCAGAGTGCTCCATTGCAACCATCAGATGCCCTTGAATCCAGGTTCACATTTGGCAAAGTCTGTATCAGGCAGAGCAGCACCACCACAGATAATTCACCAGACTTATGCTACAGATGTGAAATCTGCCATCTTGAGTACTTTTTAATTGTTGGACATCATACTGGAGTTTTTTAAGCAATTTCCCTAAAGAGTTTTTCAGTTGTTTATACAGTGTCTGCTAAAAAGGCCCATTGTTACAACATCTTTCACATGTGGCTGATTCTTGTTGAATATTCATTTTCTGTCTGCAGTAAAAGTTTGCCTACCTGTTGCACTGAACTGCATGGCACCCCCTAAATGAGCTGTCAGCTTGACTGCTACAAACAAGAAAGCCAACTTAGCTATGTATGTTACTCAAATATTGCACTCAACATCATGTTCCTTGTATTTAAGACGTCTCACTCAGCAGCAGATTAGGTACCTCTACACTGTTATGCCACACAGACAATTTGTCAGTACTAATGAAGCTATGGGAAGTGTCAATATTATCTATTAAACACAGGTACTTCTAATATTTGTCTCTTTTTAGAAGTGACAAGACACCACAGCTAATGCTATGTCATTAAATACCGAGTCAGGAAGCCAGTTATTTTCTCTTTCGGGATAATTATTGTGTTACTCTCTGCCACTCCACAGAAGCCAGGTTGGCTGTGCAATCACTGCACCGTGGTGGTAGCTGCTTGCATGTGGTAGGCTGGAATCATGGAAGCAGTAAGGCTTTTGATAATGCAAATGGGAGCTGCACTCAGCTCCTTCAAAAGTGAAATGAATTACAGCTGTGAGAATTTTGGCAGAAGACAAATAGTTGAAAGATACCTTTAAATATCATCTAGTCCAACACCCTTGCAATGTGCTGGGACACCTTCAACTACATCTGTTTGATCACAACCTTATCCAACGTGACTTTGAATGTTTTCAAGGATGAGGCATCCATCCCCTCTCTGGGCAACCCATTCTAGTGTTTCGCTACCCTCATTGTAAAAAATTATTTCTTTATATCTAGTCTAACTCTACCGTATTTTAGCTCAAAATCGTTACTCCTTGTCCTTTCGCAACAGGCTCTGCTAAAATGTTTGTCCCCACTTTCTTTATAAGCCTCCTTTAAGTACCAAAACCTGCAATGTCACCCTACAGCCTTCCCTTCTCCAGACTGAACAACCCCAACCCTGTCAACCTTTCCTCTTAGAAGAGGTGATCCATCCTTCTGATCATCTTTGTGGCTCTCCTTTGGACTCGCTTCAACAGATCCACATCCTTCTTGTGCTGAGGACCCCAGAGCTGGAGGCAGCACTGCAGGCGGGGTCTCACCAGAGTAGAGTGGAGGAGCAGAATCACCTCCCTTGACCTGCTGGCCATGTATCTTTTGATGCCAACCAGGACGTGGCTGGATTTCTGGGCTTTGAGGACACCTATATGTCCAGTTGTAATTTGGCTTTTAATATAGGTTTTGATAATGGCTCTTAATAAGAGCTTTTAATTTACCTTAAAAAGGTTTTTCAGTTCTAGAATCAGTTGTGTGGTATAAGCCAGATGCATACACAGACAAACAGGCAGGATGCTGAGGCTCCTCTGCCCATGACACACACTCTGGGCCAAAAAATTAATTTGAAATGGAGCCTCTTCCAAAGGAGCACACCAAGCACTGCTGACTTGGATAGACTTGCTCCAATTGTTGTACTTTCTGAAAGAACTGACTTGAAACTTGATGTGAAGAAGGTTTGTGGTTTTGTGATTTAGAAGTAAATGCTTTCCATTAAAAGGAATTTCTTCTCCAGACAATGTATAAGAAATTTTATATTAAATATTTTTAAAGATTTTCAGAGGTTTTCCTGCTATCAAATGTTCAGAAATGTGCATAATGATAACTGTGTATAATATTATCAGAAAGTCCTTTCAGGATCTCAGGTTCAATTCAGGCTAGATCATGTCCCTAGGTCTTAACTTTTGTATGAGACTATTTTCAACAAAAGCATTTCCAGGAATGGTTTCTTCACAACAACTTTTTAACCTGCAGTTTCATTCCTTCTGGTATCTGACCTTGTGCTGTCTATCTCCTAAAAATCCCCAAACTAAACCCCTCAGACTGATTGCTAAGCTCTGGTAATCAGAGATGGCATATGACAAATTTAATTGTATTGCAGTATTACTAGCACGGTTTTTTGCAAGAGCGATTGTACATAGTGAAACACACAAAAGAAGGATGCTAAGCAAAATGAGATAAGCATTTGATTGTTCAGCACAGCTAAGAACTAATCTTCCCCTGCTGAAATTAATAGAACTGCTGCTACAGACTAACAGATGTGAAGAGTCTGTCCTGGTCTAAATAAAGGGGAGTAAAACCGTATTTCCTAAGAGAGCCCAAGACTTCATGGAATCTTTTCTATCTATGCTGGTGATAACACAGACCCTCTCTTATTACCCTGACAAACTGTGATTTTTTTTCTTTTTAGACTAAAGGAGATTAAGAAATGTATAAACAATTGCATTAAGGGGAAAAGAGCAAAAATAGGTGGTAGAAGAATAATAGGCACCAGTGGACAGCTGACTTTACAGGCATACCAGTGTGTTGAAAGAGCCTGGTCTTCCTAATGGCAATGATGGTTTTTTAGCAAAAGCTTTAATTCTACCTTCCAGTGCATCTTGTCTCTTATCCTTCTGCAACTATGCCTCAAAAAACCTAGCATTTTTAGTACTTTCTTTTGCTGCTACTTATACCTGAAGTGTTTGCTGTCTCCAATCCCTTTATGAAAGGATGGGTGTTCCCTTTCTGTCAGAGAATCACAGAATGAACTAG